>CAIGRP010082419.1:0-13684 GCA_903798385.1 Fraxinus cuspidata
TATATTAGTGATTCTCATGACACAACCCAAATGACTTTGATGGCTTTAAGGTGTTAGCCTATTTACCCTTTTCTTCTTGGGCCTATTATCTTAACCTAAAAGTCTAACATATCCTTAACCTATTTAAATTAGTGTTAACCATTGTATTAACTAGGTGGAATATGTGTGCAGCCGTCCAGTATTAGTTTTGAAGGTAGAAACTGGTTCTTCTCTCTCGTTTGCTTTGTGCTCCACTTTGAGAATCACCATTCCTTTCTTTCCAAAGCCTTTGTGGCTGTTTTGGACCTGAATTTTCATCCTCTAGCCCTTTGTGGGCACCTTCAAGCAATCGAGTTTAGGGGGTTGTATTTTGGATTCGATTTTGGTGATTGTGGTGTCGTTTGGTGTCAACTGAGCCCGAAAATTGCATTGATTTGAGCAAATAATCAACAGGCGCTAATACTGATAAATAGATGGAACTCATTGCAGACTTTTAGACTAGACGATTTATTCACTAGACACGAGTACCCTTATTCCAAGTCTTTAACAACCCAACANACTGAGCCCGAAAATTGCATTGATTTGAGCAAATAATCAACAGGCGCTAATACTGATAAATAGATGGAACTCATTGCAGACTTTTAGACTAGACGATTTATTCACTAGACACGAGTACCCTTATTCCAAGTCTTTAACAACCCAACATATGTGTCCAAACCGTTAACTTACGTATTGTCCACAATGAGAATTTGAACTCATCTTATCCTTTACGGATTTCTCTCACATTCCCATGATTCGAACTCTTGACATTTCCCATAAGAATGACTTAAAGTTGAATCATGTTACTAGTTGTTGCCCATTACGTTAAGTTAATGCATTTTTTGTAACGATCCGAACCTCGTACTCAAATTATTATATCATACATACTGTCCACTTTATGTGGATATATGTCCATTTACTCCTCACGACTTAAGGGAAAGGTGAAGGGTTTGAATATTGTGAGACGCAATAGAAAGTCGTGAGAAAGTAAGTTGACAGATATCCACCAAAAACGAATAGTACGTATGATATAACGATTTAGACATAAATGCTGGATCATTACAAAGTCTATCTATGTAAGTGCCAATCAGACTACAATTCACATAATGCATTGAAGGTGTTCTTAGATATATAGCAAAAAAAAAAAACAATAAATAAATAAATTAAAATAAAATTTTTGTCTACTACATTAGAATTTTTTTGTAAAATAATGTACATGTTCAATTGGAACTTGAAAATTTTAATTAAATGACATTGTCTTGCTATTGGATTATTCGTTTCGCTAAATTCAAATAATCAAATTGAAATATTCATTTTTTTGAATTTACGTATAATATTATTTTATTGAATAATGTGTAATTAATAAGAAAAAAGAAAAGTTGATCCTATTGGGAGCAATTTTTGACACACCATAATTAATTTTTGGGTCACATCAACAGGGCCCACTAAAAAGGCATGGTATTTGTGTTTCATTTCATACAAAACCAATTTACAGTTTTGTTCCTCAATGACGTGGTTTGAATTGGTTCTCATTTGTACTCTAATCTTTCCAGCAGATGAGGGCAAATTTGGGAAGTGGGAAGTAAATGCGTGACTGTTGTCTGAATATTTGTCAAACATTTTACCAATTAAACATATTCCAACGGTACAAATTGTAGTTTTCTCTAGGTCCAAACAAGCGCATAATTTTAATGAGGGCTAATCGGAAAGTAAATAATTGTATATTAGAAAATTAAAAAATCATTTATACTTTCAACAATCTAAATATCTATAATTTGAAATACATGAAAAAGGAAAGTAAAAAAGAAATTATTCATTATCCCTAAAGTTCCAACACCTAAACAATCTTAACCCAAAACTCACTTCGCCAAAAATGAAAAATTCGACAACGAACCTCTAGATTGAGGACAATGGTTTTCTCACGACTGAGGATGGTAGAAGGATAGGACAAGAGCGGGTCAAGGATGCGAATATCACACGTGTGTATCTTCATGCGGTGCATGATCGTGGTCAAGGATCTGTCGGAAAAACGTACCCGCTTTCTCGACCCATATTCAACTACCATTAGAAGACAACAATTTAGAAGATAATGCTTTCTATGGGCGAATAAATAGGATACACCCTAATGGAGTGAGTGAATTCAATTAAGGTTGTGATCCGGAGGAATTTTGTGTAGAGATTACATGGTTATATATACAATGTATACATATAATTTACATGCATGTGGTGGAGTAGGGGGTTGAAGCTTCAAAAGGAGAGCGGGTTTAGAATTGTTTTAAATAATGTTAAATTGCACAAATAGTCCCCGTATTTTAATATATTTACCTGGGAAATTTTCAACTTTAGTCCCTGTTGCATAGTACCCCTGTGAAACTGATCCTTATCCTTCAAAATTTGGCTCAAAACTCCTTATCCTATCAATTCACCTAGTAAATGGTCCTTTTGGGTTGTTTCAGTCCACTTGATAGTCAAAAAGTCAACTTTCTTTTTTAATCTTCTTTAAAATAAATAAAAATAAAACAAGTGAAAAAAAGAATGAAACGTGACAAGGTCAAGCCTCAAATTTTACAAGTATGTGCATACTTGGGCTTTGGCAAAATTATTCAAAGAGAATTAATAAATTATTTAATAAGACATTTATTTTAATAAGACTATTAATAATTGGAATAATGATAAGCGTACATTGTGGGGTTGACATCTTTGTATACATTATATTAGAGTTCAAAAAGTATTGAGAGGAAAAGTATGCTTTTTTTAAAAAAAAAAATTGTTCAATCATGTGTTATCACATGACAAAATATCAAAAATAATGTAAAAAAAAGATGTAGCATAATTGTAATAATTATACATTTTACTTAATTAGTTTATTGAACTTAAAAAAAATGGAGAAAAAATATATGAAAAGGCGTGCATTTTGCAGTGTAGGCCCGCATTTGATGGTCAAGAGTAAAGTTAATAATCATTTCCCCACCTATCTCTCGAGGCTTTTTCTTCATGCTCAAAGCCGCTTAGGCTCCATCTTTTCTCATGTTTTAGAAGACTGTGAATTTTTTTTTTGTACATTTTTTCTTTGTTTGTTTGTTTTCCCTTTTCTCTTAGAATGTTATGCATGTGCTTTTCATGTGATGATTTAATGTCCAATTTAACAAAAAATATTAAAAACGACTAACTACTTTAATAGTGTAAGGTCGAGGATGCAAGTATGATTTAATGTCCAATTTAACAAAAAAATATTACAAAACGACTAACTACTTTAATTGCGTGAGGTCGAGGATGCAAGGGTTCAATTTTAAAGTTTGGTTTGTTGAGAGAATGGCAACTAAATGTATACTATACAGGCTAAGTTTCAATCGTGGTAATTATACTTGCACTCTATTTCAATTAAGTTACTTCAATTTTGATTTCAATTAAGGTAATTTTGTCCAATTGTACTAATGATAATTGATAATATAGCAATCACTAAATGATAGTTATCATGCGTAACTGTTAGATGATGACATTGAATAAATGACAGATATCGATATTATCTACAACGTCATCGATTTTTGTCAATCCAAATAACGAATTAGACTAAGTTACTTGATTGAAATCAAATAAAGTGTAATTACTTGATTGAACAAAATTGAAATACAATTACTTTTATCAGAATATAATAAAAGTATAGATATCACAAATGAAATTTAACTATAATCTATTACATGATGAGAACGCAATTTAAAATATTTTCTTGTCTCCCAACAATTGCATTGCAACATATAAATAATTCCAAGAGTAGCCATTAAATGACGACTAAACATATACTTAAAAATATGGGTTTTGACATCAATGACAACTAAAAAGTTATATTTAAAATAAAACCAAGTTTATTATTGCTTCGAGTTATAATTGACAGGGAGATTCGCATGCAGGGCCGGCCTCGAGAATTTAAAGGTCCTAGGTGACTAACTATTTGAGGCCCCTTCAACATAATTTTCTTACAAGTGTAACAATAATTAAATAATTAATACTTTTATATTAAAAAGAAGACTAAAACTGTTAGGCTAAGCTATTGATCAAGATTGCTATGGCAGTTTCACTGGGGTAAATCAGCTTATAATTCAAGACCATAACCTTAAATCAGTGCAAACATACTATTAACTATAATCTATAATCATAAGCAAATCCCCCTAAAAGCCTCACAATTCTACAAACGTGTTATAGCATTTTTTTTCCTTAAACAAGTGTCTTTACTAGCTACTAGAATAGAATTAAGTCATTCAATGTAAATGGAAGCTTTTCTCATCCCAATATAAAGATGTCAAAGAGTCCATCCATTACCATGTTATGACTCCAGCAAATGCATGAAGTAAAACATCTTCAAACACGATCAAGAAGCATGTATATTAAACTAGGGATGAATGCAGGGAGATTGGGTTGGGCCGTAGTCCGGTCCAGTCTCCCACCCACTTTATTTTTTTGATGTAATATTTTTAAATGTAAAACAAAATTTTCATGTATATATATATATATATATATTTTTTTTTTTTAATTTATATATTAGCCCGACTTATAGTCAGATCCTGAATCCATTTCTATATTAAACATCATAAAATCAACTATATTTTTAATTACCCAAGCACATTGCACTGAAAAATGGTATCATAAAGTACCTTCCAAAGAGGAGCAAGACTAAAACTCCAAGAAAACTGACCACAAATATGAACCCCATCATCCACAACCCCAGCTTAACATCCTCGGCTCAATTACTTGGATAATCGTCCCCAATCAATTTGTACGTTTTCTCGTCCATCGAAAGCAAGAGAGACCCAAACCCCCCTGACAAAAATAAACGTGCTCTTAATCACAAGATTCTAGACAATATATTTAGCATCTCTTTATCAGGCCATTGTTTTCTCATATTCAAATGCTTGATATTTAACAAGATATGAACATCAGAACATGTATAAAAAAAATAAAACATTATAAACATTCAAATAACACTAAAAAGGTAAATTGGGTACTCGTAAGTCATCATAATGTCAGATTCAACAGAAATTTTACCTGGATTTCTATAACTTTGAGCATATTTCACACCTCCTTATCACACCGTTGTTGTTCTGTGTTTGTTTGGAAGTCAGAGCAGAGGTTGCAATGGGCCGAGCCGAGCCGCACACGAGCTCTCACAAGCCAAGCTTGTGGCTCGTTACTCATGAGTCGAGCTCGACTCGGCTCGACCCGAGAGCTCGTGGCTAGTGGGCAGAGCCGAGTTTCGGCTCGCGAGCTCGCCAATTTTTTTTAAATAAACATTTAAAAAAAATCCTTCGAATTAGACGAGCCAATGAGCTCAGCTCGTGGGCGAGCTCATTGGCTCAAGTTCGGGCTCTTCTTTTGACGAGTCCGAACGGCTGACAAGCCGTATTTTGACGAGCCGAGCGGCCGAGCCAAAGAGCCACTCGGCCTGTTTGTCACCTCTAAGTTAGAGTGAGAAGAAGCTCAGTGGGGATTGGGGTTTTCATTCTAGAAGAGTCGATTGTTAAGGACGTGAATCGTCACCGTAGGGAATAGAGAGAATTTGGGGAAGAGAGCAAGAAAATAGACATCTCTGACTCTCTTCCAATGATTTTTTTTTTTTAAAGGCTATGAGAGGTTTTGGATTGGGGTTTTTTTGGGCCTCTTTTCTTTTTATGAGGCCCTTGAAATGTGAAGCTCAAGGCAGTGGCCTAGTTTGCCTTGGGTCAGGATCGGCCCTGTTCTTATGGATGTTTAGTATACAATATCAAACATAATTAAATAATATAACGAATAAGATTTTTTTTTTGGTTCTTTTATACTATTTAATATTATTTTATCATCCTCCCAAACATGCACGATGAGTTTTTGGACGAACTTTTGATTATTTAGACTTTTACGAGTTTTTCGGTAAGTGTTATTGAAAACGAATGTATACAAACTTCTCTATGTACACCAAGAAAAGAGGAGAAATTTTTTTACAATATGTACTTTTTCTACTCCAATTGGGACACTCATGGTATTTTTACAAATTGAATTCGTTCCAAAACTAATTTCGCATAATCATCATTTTCTAAACTGAGCCCTTGTTTGATAGCCATTATTCGGGAAAAACAATGTTTTGAATAGTGATTTTTAGGAGAATGTGTGGTTAAAAAGTATGGAAAAGTTTTGGATTTACGTGCAAAATATTTTATTGTGTGAATGAGTAATTGAAAATGAATACATAGAAAAAAAAAGTTTTCTTTCAACGATTGTATTACATGTATGTAATGATTTGTATTTACATGATGTGGTGATAGATAATTGGGGTAGAATTTCTTCAACAAAAAAAAAAAAAACATTCACCACTCTTTTTTGACACATCTTCTCTACGTAAACCATTATATAACTCCAATTATGTACAAATATCATTATTCGAATGACCATCAAATAGAGGCTAAGATTGAAGTTATTACTCTTTCTTTTGCCCTTTTACGATAAGCATTTATCGTAAGCCCAATGCCAAAAATTCAGCTTTTGACTTTGTTCTTGAGTATAACGCAAAGTACTAAAATCTAGCATCAATTATAATTAATCAATTATTAAACTCCAATAATTTTCATTACGCGTGTTCCTACCTAATCCATTGTTTTATTATAAGAAAACATTAGGTTCTCTCAACTTGATTCCTCACATTATTTAGAAATAAATTCTTTAGAGAATATCAAGTTGTTATGTCAAAAGGTACTTCATAGATGTAAACATAATATATTATTAAATAATTATATTGACCTCTTCTATTAATCACTATGAACACCGTCCAAGTGACACTTTTTGCGAGTATAGTTGTTACAAAATGGTGAGTTTTAAGCCCTTCAAATTTTTGTCAAAATTTATGGTGAAATTTCATGTTTTCTTCACCTTTTCGCTTGCTTTCGGATGCATTCAAATTTTAAAGTAAAAGTAAAATTTTCCCTTTCTATGGTCTATGAGTCGGGTTAGCCTACATGTAGATTCTATGCTTATTTTCAACATCACCAACGTCTACATATTGAATTTGACTCGAATCATCTTGATGTTACAATATGATATCTATCTCAAGAACTATTTTACAACTCATGTAATCAAATATATATTTTTTGTGACAAACGAATATATATATTGGGAAAATTTTTTATATATATGTACTACTTGGTCACTCAATTTCCAAATGTGATACCCGTCCATTAATTAGATGGATTCAGTTGAAGGAGTTGTTGACATGAACATGGAAATCTTATGTAACATTTCAGTGATGTTAACTTTGTCCAAGTCGGACAAAATCGAATTCCCAAACGGTCGTTGAGCTTTTCATTTGTTATTGTTGGTCAGTAAACTTTAATTTTTGGTCACTAAACGTTTACAAGTATTTCCCCGTTGAATAATTATGTAAACTTTCTAAACATTTCCTTTTTCCATTCCTATCTAGCCATCGACACATTTTCATAATAGATTTTTTTTTGAAGTACCGAAGTTCGACCCAACTATCACCTAGAGGTGATGAATAGGTGAATAAAGCAGAATTTAAACTTACCAATTATTAGTAACAAAAAGTCACAAATAATAATTAATTTAGATGAATTCACATGCAAGTTTATCATATGTTGAATTATCACAGTTTATAATTTACATAAAGTAAATAACACCAATAATTAATCATGGAGAAAACCCTTCTCAAAAGATAAAAGAACACCGGGCACAAGCCATAAAATCCATTATAGACATATTGACTTGCAATATGATCTATGACGTACTTCATGTAATCACAAAGGTCCTTCTAAACTGTGTGTTCCTAAACCAGCTATCACCTTCTCAAATCATCTATCTCTAGTATATCACCAAGAACTCATCGTTCTTATCCTATCGGAACTCCGATTTTCTTCCTCGATCTCTAAAATTGTTTTCTAGAAGTGGATGGTTTGGTGTTTTGAGAATTTGAATTGATGTTTTCCAAAATGTGATTGAATGGTCTCAATGTTAGGAATTGATGTTGGATCTCCAAAATTATTTTCTAGAAAGAATATAATGATCAACTTCCAGTATAGACATAATATAACTTGGGTATATATAGTAGAAGGTGTTTGTGGATGGTTAGGGCTCAAAAAGCCGTTTAAATTGCGAAACAGATTTTCCCCGAATATCACTACCACTTGAACGCCAAGTTGGCACCAAGCAAGTGGTGATCTAGCCCCAAGCGGGCAACAATGGTTCTATTGATTTTTCCACGGTGGCGCTCGAGGCTGAAGGGCGGTCAGCTGGCATTATTCCGACTACTTTTTCTCCTTGTTCCATACTCGAACCAAAAAACTCATAATTGACTTATACAACCTCCTAAATAACTCTTTGACTTTTATAACTCTTTTATAACATTAATTTTGTCTAAATAATAGAGAATTACAATAAAACCTAACTCCCCATTTGGCATTCTATGACGAAACTAAGTATTACAAATCAAAGTAAAACATAAACTAACTACCCATAGCCACATTGACACAAATGTAACTTGCTTTCCTTGTTAAATATTTTTCCTGAAATCAAAAACTCAAATATCAAGTGTAAAAGTGTATGAAATAGTTAAGGAAATAGCAATTGAGACATAATATCATAATTGACACATAATAGCATAATCATGCTAGCTAGATTAAGATGAAATATCAATGTTAATCAAAACACCTACAATAACATTAATATCAAAAAACATCAAAACTCAAACTAGCGAATGAAATATGAATATGAAGCATCAACATACATCCATCAACATGTAATGTCTGACAAAATACTCTCCCCCTTTTTATCACAAATGACAAAAGGAACATACCAAGTAATCAGTATCCTCTTCATCGGTTAAAAAAAATAGCACTTTTTGCTAACAATTCGATACTGAACACACAATATGATAACTCAAAAATGCAATTGATAGCATATACAAGTATAAACAATGAATAGTAATTTTTTCTACACGACCAGTTCAAGTCTAAATTGAGTAAATTATATAAATTACCCATGTTTGTAAAGTAGTACTAATTCATTGTCAGCAAGATTTCAAATCTTAAATTTGTAAGAAACGATATGCTAAAAAAAGCAGTGATGAATGAGTTTATTCTTATAATAGTGAAATTTAAACTCATAACAAATAGGGCCTTTTAAACAATGAAGCTCATTTTTCATATAGATTCTTCTCCTCCTAACTGTGTACATATATAATGTCATATATAATATTCTCTCCCTCTTTTTTTTCCACATCTTATATGTAAACTCTTCTTTATTAAGCAACAAATAACCCATGTAACAACCTTTGGACCGATAACTCTAAGTTCGATGACCATAGGGTATCAGGTTTTGAGAAAACCCTTAACTTAATTGCTCAAGACAAATAGGCTCCAAAGAAAGAGTATGAGATAAATCTATTTTTCTTTTTAAAGAATATAAAGAAGCTAAGGTCAACTAATTAAAAATCAAATCATGGTCAAGGTCACCTCATCATATAGATGACCGCCATATCAAGTTTCACACACGTGGTCAAGACTCATTCACAAGATCTTAGTGCGTGCATTGCATATGGTACATAAAGAAATATATACTAAGTACTTCATATAAAACCCAAAACAAAGCAATGAAAACCACGCTACATATCATCAGTTGTACTCATAGTTGGTCACAACTAGCATGTTTATGTAAAAAACAAATAATGTGATGTAGTTTCAAAATTCTCCCTTTTTTATTTTTTTATTTATTTTTCAGTTTTTTTTAAAAGAAACAAACAAGGCAAAAAGAAAATATAAAGAATGACATGCATCTAATAATGAATGAACATAATGAACTTGCACCAAAATACCTACTTATTGAGGTACACAAATGCTCTTACCCTTAAGAACATCGTGATCAGATTCATAATCTCTTAGTCACTTTTCTTTACCCAGACTTTCCTATAAGCAAAATTAATACTAGTCAACTGTGTCAACATCTTGATTAAGTGACTAACATGATTAGTAAGGAAGTTAACATTGTTAAAGATATCCTGACTTCTACTCCTATTCAAGAGTTCGTGACTCCTAGCTCTTGTATATCCTAACTCACCACAATTAAAATATGTAAGAATAAACTTAGGACCAAAACTACATTGTTCCTAATATTAGTTTATGTGTTGAATAATCCTACATTGTTTAATAGGTTTCTGTCCTATGATAACAATGTTCTTGAGTTTAGGATTTCCCACTCTCTTATTCTTGATAGAAGTTGGGACAAAAGCGGTTTTAGAAGTGCTAGCAGCACGAGAATTAGAGTTATCATAGCCTAGACTTTCCTTATTTCCAACATGCTTGTTCATTCTTAAAATGTTATTGAGTTTCTTAGAATCACTAAAGAAGATAAGAATTTTGAGTGTTGGACTTCTCAAGATCACTCATAAGGGTTTTAACCTTAGTTTCTAAAGATTCGTTCACAACTTTTAACTCACCAAGGCTTCTAGTAGACTTCTCACGATCACTCATAAGGGTCTTAACCTTAGTCTCTAAGTTCTTATTGGCTAGTCCTAACTCACTAAGGTTTTTAGTAGACTCTTGAAGGTCTTATATAAGTCCCTCTTTCTAACTTAAGTTCATTAACCTTCTTGAGGATGACTTTATTGATCTTTTTCATCTTAAGACTCTTGTTGAACAGTTGTTCATAAGCCTTATAAATATCTTTCTCATCTTTAAAATCTTCCTTAGAGAGCTTACTACGTTCTACGTCTTTAACCTTCTCACCCTCCTTATCAGATTCACTCTTAACCATAGAAGCAAAAGCCATATAGTTTTGACCCTCAGAATTGGACTTCTCACATTGATTGTTCGAGTTAGATCGGTCATTAGTGAGAGTATCGTTCATAGATTTACCATGGTTTTTTTTTATTGTTAGGGCATTTATTCCTGAAGTGGCAAAAACCTTGACACTTATGACATCTAACATACTAAGATTTCTTTCTAACATCCTAGTGTTGGTCTTCTCACGATCGTCTTTTCTAAACTCACTAGGGCCACCTCCATATTTCTCTTGAGGTTTTTTTATTCATTTTTATCGAAATTTCTTAACGAGATAAGTTATCTCCTCATCATTAAAGGTCTTAGTATCAATAGAGTCATATTCCTCTTCCCCCAACAGTGTCTACCGACATAGATTTGTTCTTCTTGGTTGAGCTATTGTGAGTTTAGAGGTTTGGAGGTATCCAATAAGTTCCTCTATCTTAACTACATTTAAGTCTTTGCTCTCTCCATTAGCTGTGATCTTAGATCTAAACCGGATCTAAGAACTTTTTGAGCAATTAGATTCAGAAATTTTCTCACATAGGTTGAATTAGAGTTGACTATGTCATTCAAATTCATATAGAAATTATCGAATGATTCATCATCCCTCATTCTAATTTTTTCAAATCTAGTGGTTAACATCTACAGTTTGGAGTTCTTAACAATCTTGGTTCCTTTATGTATGATGTCTAAGATATCTCAAACCTCTTTGACAATCTCACACATAGACACTATCCTAAACTCTTCCGGAGATACAACCATAAATAGGGTATGGAGCATTTTACTATTTGAGTTACACTCATCTAAATCAATTTTAGACCACCGGCAAACTTAGTGGTGATAACTACACCTACAACAGTTGTAGCTGGGGCGGTCCATCCCTTTTCTATAATAAACCAAATCCTCTCGTCCATAGATTTTAAGAAATCTCTCATTCTTACTTTCCAGTAAGTATAATTGCTTCAATAAAAATACGGAGAAACGTTTAATGATTGACTCATCTAGATTAAATGGGTCTAGGATCGAATCTAGTCTCTGATACCAAATATTATTAGCAACAAGACACAAATAATAATTAATCTAGATAAATTTACATGGAAGTCTATCCTATATTGAACTGTCACAGTTTATAATTTGCATAAAGTAAAAAACACAAATAATTAATCGTGGAGAAAAACCGTCGCAAACAATAAAAAACTCCAGATCCAAGCCAGTTAAATCTATTGTAGACAAATTCACTTATAGTACGGTCCATACTCGACTAACTTCTAGTACTCTTTGACTTACATTCTATAATCACCAAGGTCCTCTCGAATTGCGTGCTCCTGTAGTAGTTCCCGACCTTTTGGAATCGTCCATCTCATGTGGATCACCAAGAACCCCTCGTTCTTATCTTATCGAAACTCTAATTCCCTCTTCGATCTCTAGAACTTTGCCAGACTATATGTGTTAGGTTTTTAATTGTATTGGTAATTTTTTAGACGAAGGATTATTGTAAAAGATTACGATTGTTACAAAAAAGTTGTAAAAGCGAAAGAGTCTTTTAAAAGGTTGTATAGATGAATTAGGAGTCTTTGGATTCTAGTATGAACAAGGAAAAAGAGTTGTCGAATTTACGCTACCCTGTCGCCTAACTAATGCTCGAGCATCCAAAGTAGAATCATTATAGCCCGGCTCTCAATCGAGCAATGCACCTCTCGCTCGCCCGTCGCTAGCCTAAACACTTATATTATAAATACCTAGTTTGCATTTTTCAAGAGTTTTATCTATCATATACTACCTAAACACCTTATACTGTATATACTCAATGCCCATTATGTTACATCTTCATAACATTATTCCAAAACCCAAGAACACATACAACAATCTAGATTAACCTTTTGATTCTTGAGATCAACCAACCACAAGTTTGGGAAAAATATCGAAATTCATATAATCCAAAACACCAACTTCCTGGATATCATTAGGAATGTATTTTCTCAATAACTTCCAGAAGTTGCTGAAGATGGAGAGTGGTAGGGCCAAAAGCACATGAAGGGTACAAGAACGAGACATTCTTAGTGTTCCACATGAGATAAACAATTCTAGAAGATCAGGAGCATGTGTGAGTGAAGCACGTTCCAGCGAGTCTTGAAAATTGCAGGAATTAGATCAGGGAGTCTAGTGAGTTTTCTATATTGGATTCTACTATAAGTTTTTTACCAAGTTAAGGGTTTTCTCCGTCATCAATCTCGTGTTATTTACTACTTTAATTATTTATTGCGGAAATTTAACGTATGATAATTTGACTTGATTGACTAAACATCTAGAATAATTAAAAAGTGACTTATTGCTTTTAATTAATAAATTTAATTCCGCGTTATTCACATATTAGATGATATTAGAGTTTGGTGATTTGGTGTTTTGAGAATTTGTATTGATGTTTTTTAAAGTGTGTTGATTGATCTCGATGTTAGAAATTAATGTAAGATCTCCAAAATATGTTTTCTAGAAAGAATAGAATGACGAAATATAACTTAGGTATATACATTAGAAGGTGATTGTTTAGGATTCAAAAATCTGTTTAAATCGCGAAATAGATTTTCTACGAATATCACCACCGTTCGAGTGCTAGGCGAGCGGTGACTCTGCCGTTCGAGCCATGAGCTAGCGCCAAGCGAGCAATGATGGTTCTGTTGATTTCTTCACAATGGCACTTGAGCGCTAAAGGGGCAGCCAGTTGGCATTATTTCGGCTACTTTGTATCTTTGTTCCATATTCGAATCCAAATATTCCTGATTGCTGTAGACAACCTCGTAAATAACCTTTTGACTTTTATAACTCTTATATAACTTTAATTTTATTTAAAGAATAGCCAATTACAATAAAACCTAACA
>CAIGRP010082420.1:0-23204 GCA_903798385.1 Fraxinus cuspidata
GTTGGGTTTAGGTTGGGTAAAAAATTGACCCAACCCAACCCATGCTCACCCCTACATACTATCGATATTTTTAGAGTATAATTCATCTCAACCAAGTCCAAAAGGCGTTTTCCTAATAAATATTTTAATCAATTTTAATACGTTGGAATAATCTGAATCGATTTGAGTCAAAAAATTGACTTATTTCAAAAAATAAATTAACGAATTCTATTTATTGAGTTAATCAGTATGAAATGAAATTTGCACCGTTCTTATAATATGTTTGAAGATACGATGATAAACAATGAATTGTTCTTGTTTTTGGTTGAGAGTACTCTTTACTAGAAGTTTTTTTTTTCTTTTAATATCTCGAATTGCATACTTTTTAAGGGTAAGTTGCATCAAATATCTCGTAACTTAAAAACAAAAAAGAAAAAAAATTATTATGGGTTCGTCCTTTCACTTTTGCACTCGAACGTTCTAAAACTTTGGATCCGTTTGATTGCAAGAAGGTAATTTGGGTGGACAGAAAATAAATTATAGGGAATTGAATTGCTTAGAACTTGTTTTATTGTGAATTGTTAATTAATCGTGTTTGATTGATATAAATTTTCACCCGTATAATATTGAAATTTTGGATCTTTTAATACTCATTTGTCTTTTTCATGAAAATTGCTCATTAAAGGGATATAATTTGTTTCCATTGCAGATAAAAAAATTTGCATAGAAAAACTTTCCCCACCACCGTGTGGAAAGCTTTTCCTCAAAAATCAAGAAAATGTGAGCATGTGGATGAAAGATGAAAAATCAATTCTATGTAAATTTTGGATAATCAAACATGCAAAAATGTGGAAAATTGAATTAATTTATATTTTCCATAGAATTGAAGTGCAATCAAACATGGCTTAAATCATATGTAGTGCTCTTCGGTTGACCAACAAATTAGGATGAAGAACAATTTAAAGAAGGGCACATGGTCTTTCCAAATTATCTCATTTTGCCCCTGTTTGATAACCATATTTTTGGAAAAACAGAGTTTCGAGTAGTAATTTTAGAAGAAATTGTGATTAGAAAGTAGAAAACAAATTTAGATTTACTTGTGGAGTATTTTACTTTGTGATTTGTAGTTAAACATGTGTATGTAAAAAAAGAGTTTTAAAAATATGATCGTCAAATAGGAGCTTAAATAGTAAAAAGAGATAAATAAGAATCCAAAAAATAAAGAAATAAATAAGAAAAGAATTAAAAATACTCTTAACCCTGTTTGATCCAAATTATTTTTTTCATTCACATTCTTCTACTCATTTTCAACCACACATTCTTCAATAAAATAATATTTTCAATCATATCAATAATTTTTTATTCATTTTCAATCACATAATCCCCATCACACCACTTCAAAAAAATGCACTCTTTCATTTTAATGCACCAAACGGGCTCTAAAGTTTCTTGTTAATAATCTTCCAAGGTTATGGGCCTGGTTTTGGATCCAGAGATCACGACCCATTACTTTGTGGCCCACTCAGCCCATTTATATCTATTAAAATGGCATTCATCATCATTTTCCTAGGGTTAGGGTTCCCATTTCAGCCATAGACTGAGAGGAGCAGCTCGACATGGGAAGAAGTAAGCTCCTTCGTTTATCGCATACAATTATATGTGCGTGTATTCGAATCATACATGCATATATAGATGTGTAAAGCTTTGAATATTCAAAAATGTCAGCGTAGCTGGGATTCATGATTATCTGATAAAATATTTTTAAAGATTTTGACTATCTATGCTATGTCGCTTTGATATTTTACGATAATTGAAGAAAAAGATTTATTTCTGTTTTCTCGATAGGAATTTGACTTGAGACTTCTTGTTTGTTCATGTTGGAAACCAAAACTAACTTGATTTTGTTATTTATGTCTCAACTTATCTGTGAGTTTAGGTTATTTATATTTTATACTATACTTATGGATCTGATTACAAAAGAAGGAACAAAAAAACGTTTTTACTGTTTTCTCAACGAGGAATTTGATTCATGAACTCACGTTATTTTAGTGTTAAATTTTATTTTTGGATCTGGTTACAAAGTTTTGAAAGATTTCCCTATTTTTGTTATGTTGCAGCAATGTGCTGCCATAATCTTGAAAATTGCAAAGATTGAACAAAAGAAGGTTAATTGTCTGAGACCTTTAGTGTATCGTTACGAAGTTGCTAGATAAATAAATTTATGAGCGAGTATTTTGGGTTACAAAATTTGGGCTCTTTTCCGTTGTCACATGTTGTCCTATGCTGAATGGACATTATGCCCGTCACAAGTAAATATTAGGGATATTCTTTTTATAAAGAAGTTTTTTAGATTTTGATTTCTAAGGCTTCTTTCATATCATAGCTGATTATTATTGGGAACGTTGTTTTTTAATTTTTTGACACACTCTTAATTGTTCATGCGCAACATTTCAATTTATCAGTTCTCCTAAAAGGCATCATGTATTGAAAATGGTTCACTTGTTTGATGTTGATGTTTATTTTTCACTTCCAGGACCAGCAAGATGTTATCGTCAGATCAAGAACAAGCCCTATCCAAAGTCTAGATTTTGCCGTGGTGTGCCTGATCCAAAGATCAGGATCTATGATGTTGGAATGAAGAAAAAGGGTGTCGATGAGTTCCCCTTCTGTGTGCATTTGGTAAGTTGGGAGAAGGAGAATGTGTCCAGTGAGGCGTTGGAAGCAGCACGAATTGCCTGCAACAAGTACATGACCAAATTTGCAGGAAAGGATGCTTTCCACTTGAGAGTTAGGGTTCACCCTTTCCATGTCTTGCGTATCAACAAAATGTTGTCATGTGCTGGGGCCGATAGGCTCCAAACTGGTATGAGGGGTGCTTTCGGTAAGCCCCAGGGAGTTTGTGCACGTGTGGCCATTGGACAGGTTCTCCTCTCTGTCCGCTGCAAGGATTCAAACAGTAATCATGCCCAGGAGGCCTTACGCCGCGCAAAATTCAAATTTCCAGGTCGCCAAAAGATCATTGTGAGCAGGAAATGGTATGAGATCAATTCTAAATTCTTCTCTTATGTATATATTTAATTTTTTCCTTGTTTTATATTGTTGGGTTTTGGATTTACACATCCTATTGCCGCTGTACTAATTTTCATATCGTTGCTCAGGCATGAGTTTTATAGCTAGACTTTCATGTAAATATGGAATCTCTCTCAACCCCCCCCCCCCCCACCACCTCCCGAATTTCCCCCTTGCATATCAAAGCATCCAGTGAATTGGAGCTCTTCCTCTTTGTTATTGATCATTTATAAACATAGATGATAATTTTGTTGTCAATTGATATACATACATCTTATAATATTCAGTATGTCGGTAGGATGTAGTTGTGTTCTCTTTTAAATCATTTGATTTGTACAGTTTTTTATGTTTGATAAATAGAAAATTAATGCTTTGTGTCGCTCAATTACAATTGTTATATCTTTGCTTATTAACTTACCTGATAAAAGTTCTTATTTATTGTTGCTTATATGAATTTTCTTGATTTTCAGGGGATTCACGAAGTACAGTCGCCCAGATTATATTAAATGGAAATCTGAGAACAGGATTGTTTCTGATGGTGTGAATGCCAAGGTTTGACTTTTCAAGAATAATCCGAATATTACTAATTCCACTGGCTATTATAATTTATTTTCTTTAAGTAGCCTTAGCTGGAAAGCAATATTGGATTCTCGACTTTGTTATTTTCTTCTCGTTAGAGGATTCCTATCCTCCAACAAAATGTAGGTATTTCTGTCTAGGTTGGAAAACCTCAAAATGTTAATTTTAGGCAGGCTGGTATGGTGTCTTATACAGTGATCTGATTTTATACCATTTCGCATAAATGTTTCTTGTGAAGATATTAATGATCCATTTATATCGTGCAGCTTCTTGGATGTCATGGACCTTTGGCTAATAGGCAACCTGGAAGTGCATTTTTGTCAGCGGCTATTGAAGGATGAATTTGATATCTGGATCGGGAATATTGACGCTTTTTGCATTTCATTACTTTGAACTAAGAATTTTCTTTTCGTTGGTTCTCTGGATCGATCTCTTTGTTTAGACAAATTATCTGTTAAGTTTATCAATTGGATTTCTTCGATATGACTTTGCCCTTAATTTACAGTTTGTTTCTGGAATTTATAATTTCTATTATTTGAGTATGATACTATGTTTTTGCATTTTCAACTGAAAGGGTGTTTATACGATGAAGTCAGGCTTTTTGGCTATCAATGTCCTTAGAGAAAATGGGAGTTGAGGGCAGTTCGAATGAGATGAAACAATGATCGAATTTCTATGACATGTAAATTTCAAGCAAAATCAAATTTTATAATGTGGTAAGATTTTTGTAATATGCAGGGGATAAAATGGGAATCTTTGCAGTGACAACTCTTTTAAGGATATAGATGTGATCAGAGCAGAGTGCTATCGTATTGCCGTATGGAAATCAAGTTTGACATTTCGTGAGTTGGCAGTTTTTGGTTTATTGATTTTAAGAACACTTTTTTTATCAATGACAAGATTTTTTCATACACAGGAGGATGTCATCGATGTCAAGGAGAAATTTACAAATAGATTAACTCTTGAGGATACAAGGAAATGTGATAAATAAGGGTACAGGAATTCGAATTTATATGGACCGAATGGTAATTTGAAAAAAATGGGTATTACTAGTGCTTGAGAAGTTTAAAGCCGAATATTGATGCTGACTGTAAATGGCCTATGGTGTTTGTGTGATATGTCGAATTACAGTGGAGAAATGGTAGTCGCGATGTCCAAGCCCAATGGATGGATATGGTGACGCTGTGTTTTAGTGATTGAGCTGATTTATCGGAAGGTTTAGTCATTCATTAACTAGAAATTGATTGCATTAATGTTGTTGCTGAAGTTCTTCGTTTGAGGTCCCGTGCATAAGACGAGGCAATCAACTCTTGAATTTGCATGACCTTCTCCTCAGGCTTTCAACTCTCCTATGTATAACGTGAAACAAACGAACTTAACCTTGTAAAACAAGCATGTGTAGACTTCCACGATAGTAAATGGCTCCGTCGTTTCTCACACACATTTTATTTTTGATGTTTCGAGTATTTAAACAAGATATTTCCTTAAAAAAAAAAACAAAAACAAATTGCCTTGTATGGTTTGCTTGATGATAAATTATATATATTTTTTATTGATTGAGGTTAAGATTGCATCTTTCACTATAGGAATAATGATTTTTAAGGAGATGTGCAGTTAAAAAGTAAGAAATTGTTTTTATATATTTAAAATGTTTTATTGTGTAAATGTATGATAAAATATAGTCCTATAATAAATTATAAAATAAATTAATGATTGTTAGGCGGACTTTAATATTTTGACACGTCGTTCGAAAATTTATTACAATACAAAATACAGTATGCCTAAGCTGTATAGAAAGAAACAGAAAAATAGAGGACACCAAATCACTTTCATGTCAACAATTGGTGGCTTTAACTGCTCAACTACTCTTACCTAAACACGACCAGAGTAACCTTCTCATAGCCGTTAAACCTCTGCCACCTATAGGGTTTTGTGCCCTTCTCCGTCTCTCTCCTCCCATTCTCTGTCGCGCACACAATGCATTCCACCATCACTCTCTTCCTCCTTCCCATTCGCCGCCATGGTCTTTTCAAACACCACCTCCGGCGCCTCCACTCAAAACCGGTAATAGAGTACCCACTTACACACCCGATATACACCATTTGGGCTTCTAATACTTCTCTAGGGAAAACCCTTGTCTCAGCTGGCCTTTCCATTTCATTTCTTTCCACCACACATCCAAAAAAGTTCATTTATCTCAAGCCCGTTCAGACTGGCTTTCCGGATGATTCTGATTCGCGCTTCGTCTATAGGAAATTCTACGAGTTTTTAGCTTACAAGCCATTGCCGTTCTCGGTTTTAGCGTCGAACCATGTTCTCAGAGTCTCGGTTCCTGCTGTTAAAAGCCTTTTGGGAACTGGCCTTGTGGGTGGAAGTGGAAAAGGTGAAAATTTTGGGATTCAGAATGAAAAAGGCAATTTTTTTGATGGTTTTGGGAATGTGGGGTTGTATGAAGAGAGGAAATTGCAGGGTAGCGAGATTGGTGCAGATGAATTTGGGAGTTCAGAATTGGTTTGTAAGACTATGCATGGATGGAAGGAGGCAGTGTCTCCACATTTGGCAGCCGACAGAGAAGGGGCCTTCGTGGGGGATTATGAGCTCTTGGATACGTTGAAGAGATGCATTGGGAGTGATTTGGGTGGAAAATGGTGCGATAAAGGAGAACTGGACGCAATGTGTGTGGTTGAGACTGCTGGCGGAGTAGCCAGTCCAGGACCATCTGGTTCTCTGCAGTGCGACTTGTATCGGTGCGTGGTTCTTTACATTTCACACCTTTAGCTTTTATAGTATCGAATTAACTTAATGGATGTCAAAATTTGAGGAAGAATTTGGAATTGATTTCTGAGGGATGAATTGTTTATTCAGATAATGAATACCAAGTAAATAGCCAAAATATTTACTGTTACTTAGCTGATGCATTGCGTGTCAATGAACTAGAGAAGATATATAGTACTAGTAAGTCTAGATATGGGTTTCTGCAGCTGAATTACACTGTCTAGTAGGAAGTATTTTGAATGGTGTAAAATCTGTGTACTGAATGTCAATTCTATTAAATAAGACTAGATAAACATGTAGATGAAATGCCCAGTGTCATTAGTCTGAGCGTTCGTAAGCTTATATGAAATTGATATGGATGGAATTTATAATTGAATAAAGGGACCTTAGGTATGTACGGCTTGTTGCCTACCAAAGTTATCTATGTTCGATACACATCAAATTGAGATATTTCTTGTTTTCTTTGGGTATTTCTGCTCTTCTGTTGCAGGCCTTTCCGTCTGCCAGCTATTCTTGTGGGAGATGGGCGTTTAGGTGGCATCTCAGGGACTATCTCTGCTTATGAAAGTCTAAAATTACGAGGTTATGATGTTGCTGCAATTATTTTTGAAGATCATGGCCTTATGAATGAGGTGCCATTGTTATCTTATTTCCGGAAGAGGTAATGGGAACTCTGTAGATCTGTTATCACCTCAAATTTGTTGTTAATTTGCATGATCTAACAGTAACAGGGTTCCTGATCTTGCATTCTCTTGTCTTATAGTCTCATTTTTACATGTGTGCCTTGTGTACTTGTGTGTGTATTTGCATTCTTGCATCCATTTTGCTTGCATAGTTATTTGTTCATTCCTTTGTACTTGTTAATTGCATAATACAGCCTCTGGAGATTGCTTATCTAGATTAAACCAAAATATAATACAATTCCTCTTCTTTGTCCAGGGTTCCCGTACTTGTGCTTCCACCTGTTCCACAAGACATGTCTGATGATCTGATCAACTGGTTTGATAAATCTCATACTGTTTTCACTTCTCTTAAGGAAATAATGTTCTCTGCCTTTATAGAGAGAATGCAGAGATTACATGACATGCCAAAGAAGGCATGCAACATTCTCTGGTGGCCATTCACTCAGCACAAGTTTGTACCTCAAGAAAATGTTACAGTCATAGATTCACGCTGCGGAGAGAACTTAGCTGTTCACAAGGTTAGTAGTTTAGAATGTTTTCAGCTAATCTAAGTCACTCTCTAATATTGCTTATTGCTCCAAACATTTAAGAAATTTCTATCTTTGCCGGATTGCTATTTTGATTCTTTAAGAATACCGACTTCATCTTGCCTTATTTCTCCCCTTATATTTTTACATTACTTGCCAATTCAATGTTTTTCTGCATAACGGAATAACAAAGAAAGTGGCTGGCTAATTTTGTTTTAATCATTATGCAGGTTCAGAGTTTTGATTTGATTTCTCAACAATTTGATGCTTGTGCAAGTTGGTGGACTCAGGGTCCTGATGCTATCATGCAGGTCAGTCTCCAAATACTACACGTGTACAGCTGTTATAAACGGGTATCATGCAATGTTATACTTTCTTTCTGATGCAACTTTCCTTCTGATTCAATGAAGTGAAACGAGTGGGTTTTCTTTATAATCTAGTTTATGTTTGAGCATCAGAATGTTTAAGACCTTTCTGGCTGTACTCTTGCCTTGCCCAGTACATAGATGGTTATGAATTTTATTTCTGTGTGTGTGTTATTTTTATTTATTTGTTTATTTTTTTGGGTGTGTGGGGGTGGGGGTGGGGGTAAGGATCTTGTTTTGAGGTGTGGAGATTGAAAAAGTGAGTTGAATGGAACATTGAATTTTAAAGTTTTATAAGTTAAAAAGCATTTTGCAAACTTGATGTTAACAAAGTATGAGAGTTTTGTTCTGGAAAATAATTTTCAGAATAAAGTCTGTGTTGAACAAATACTTGTCATTGACATTATTTGAAGGCATTTCTGCAAGTTACAGTGCCATGCTTTTTTAGCCGGTTGCAGATTGAACTTGCTAGAGACATGGGCTATACTGCTGCTAGATATGGGCATGTAATGTTTCCGGAGAATGTTTATGAGCCAGCTTTAGAATTGGCTGAACTTTTGCTTGAAGGTGTGGGAAAAGGTTTGTTCAAAATTTTATGTTCTTTCACTTCTCTTTTTCAGAATAATAATGTAAGAAAAATAAATTTCATTTGTATTATTCTATTTATTTTCTACTGAACTGAAATCTTACTAATCTTTTTGCAAATTCTTTATTTTTCAACTTGTTTCCATTGAGTTTTCTTCCATTATTAGGCTGGTATTTAGCAATAGGAAACCTGAAAACATGGAGCACATTTTTGATGAAGAGAGAGGGTTTTGATTCTTTTGAAAAGGACAGGAACTATGAATCATGCAAGGGACTGTATCACGAATCCTTTTTTAACTAGATGAATTGACAGCGGAGAGATATGCTAATTTTCCCTTCATGATAGATAACTAGATAAACAAAAGAACACAATGTCTGACTCTTAAGTTAAAGAATGTGATAGACCCTCTGATTATGTTACAGATATAGGACCAGTCATATAATTGGTATTCCAATATTGATAATCTGGTGCTCTTTATCACCTGATATCCCAAACATAGAATCCATTGTGAGCATATTCGACTAAGCCTAAATTATAAGCAACTTTTAAGGTTTGTCAAACATGTTTCGAGCTTTAGGAACTACTAATTAATTTTTTTTTTCCAAACTTGTTTGGCTTCTCTTTAAAGTTGCTTATTTTTAAAAATTTTAGAACAAAATTTGCTCTTTAAAAGCATGCTCTTGTTTACTTTTTCGAAAAGGAAGTTTGCTTATTTTTTTTAGGCTTAGCCATACATGCTATATCTTTGTTGGGATATATTAAAACTTCTATATCAATTATGATCCTCTGTTGTGATTTGTTCACAGCAAAATAGGCGATGTATATGTATTTACACGCGAGTTCATCAAATTATATACTTATTTATGTATGTAAATCCCGTGTGTTCATTATTTATATTTTTTGTTTCTAATCTTCAATTTCAATGGCAATATAGAATCTGATAACTTGCAGTCCACACTTTTACATGAAACTACTCCTCATAGTCACAATATAGCACTTGAACTTTTTCTCTGAACTGCATAATTTTATGCTGCTCTTATGTCCTGATTGGCCAAAAAGCGTCAATAGTGCATACTGACTACTATGTTTATCTGTGCCTGTGAAACCTAAAGATGATCAGTAACTTCTCTATCATCTGATCTCCATAGATTCTATCTGGTTTTATATATGGCATAATCTGAATGTGCTTTATGTCCTGGCCTTTTGGCTTATTAAAGGATGTTATGACTGACCCTAACTGCTATTTTAATTTTTTGATGTTTCCAGAATGGGCTTCACGGGTCTATTTTTCTGATAATGGTTCCACAGCAATAGAAATTGCCCTTAAGATGGCATTTCGCAAATTCTTGTTTGATAATGAAGAGCTCTTAGACCTTACAAATGGCGGCATGGATGAAAAATGTATTGACCTGAAGGTAAGTACGTCTGTAGCTGACTTCAAATAAAAATTGCTCAATGCAATAAACTTCTTCCCCTGTTTCCTACCGATGCAGCCCGTTCTCCCCCCATCTGGTTTTTCTTGTGAGTAGTGTGCATATCTTTATGCTAGGAACTTTATTTGTAGGTAAATAAGCTAAAAAAAAAAATTAGTGCTTGATTTTCTCTTGAGATATTGATTTATGCTCCAGGAAGTCCTTCGAGGTCAAATTTGATTTTTATAAAGCTCAATATCTTATGAATTTTTCAAAATCTGATTTCAAGAATGAAAACAGTTTTTTTCTTCTTTCATTTTTCCCATTCTTTTTCCCCTTCAGTGATTTAGGGACTTTGGCTGCCTGTCGACAATGATTGCAAACTGAAGGCTTCTGCTTCTTGACTACTTTGATATTTGTTCTAGCATATAATGAAATCAAGTATAAGATTACATCTTTAAAATTAGTTGGACCTAATGATGAGTTTCCTGATTCTTTGAATTAGGTCCTAGCTCTGAGAGGATCTTATCATGGAGATACATTGGGTGCTATGGAAGCACAGGCACCTTCTCCTTACACTGGATTTCTGCAGCAACCCTGGTATCAACATTTCTTGATGATTTATATTTTGTTCACTTTATTGGAAGCATTATAGTGTGTGCTGTGGCATGCTTGCCTTTTGATATTGATATTTTTGCTGAATCTACACTGTGTGTTGAATATTTTATGCTGGCCTTATTGATATGCTATGCCTAGTACTCAGCCAACTTTAAAATCTACGCCCATTTATTTTATCCCCTTGTGGACTGAAACATGTTAATATGATCTGAGAAACATTCCTTATAATAACTTACGAAACTCTCAATTGAGGATTTTTCTTTCTCTGCTTGTATCAGTTGAATTGTTGAAATTTCAGATGTATGTCTGGTTATAAACATGAAGAATTCACTGCTATAATTAGAATTGTAGCATACAAACTGTTAGTTCCATTATTGCAATATGGCTAGAACAGTAGATCATGCAGATATCGTATGATGCATTACAATCTGAACTGTGGGTTACCAGGGTTATAAGTAATATATAGCATCCAATTATCATGATATATGGGCGTGCTTAATTTCAAACTTGTATTTTAGTAAATTTGCCTTATTCACGTGTCTTTATAGTGCCTTCAGACTGCATGGTGTTAGTTATTGTTGGATGTAAATCTATCTCCAAATTTCCTTTCATTTTTCTATAGCTTTTGATTTGAGGATTTTGGTTTGACGTCCCTTCTTTTCTTTACAGAGTATTCTTTTCATTAAAGAGCGTCAGTGAGATGGGGTCCCATTCTGACATTTTGATATATATATTTTTTTATCAAAACTTGAATTGCAATTAGTATTTTGGTTTTCATTTCACAAGCTTTTTATCTTTTAAATATCTTTCGATATCGCAGTTAGTTTCATATTAATTTTCTATGATTTCTTATGCACTATATTTACTTTCATTCTCATGCTTCTATTATCATCAACTTTTACACGCAGCACATAATAGTTTTATGTTACGAACAGTCCACTTGTTTTACATATACCTTCAACCCATAGTCCTCTCTAGGAAACAAGAAATATTAGAATTGCACTTGGCCAAATTCATCGCGATACTGAATTTTGAAATATACAGGTACAAGGGAAGAGGTCTCTTTTTAGATCCACCGACAGTTTGCATGCAGAATGGTCTTTGGAAATTATGCCTTCCTGAGAAGATGCAAACTGAAAAGTTTGAAATGGAATATGTCTGTAAGTGAAGCGTCTTATGCTGTTGAAGTTTTTTGTTCGTTTCATTCTTTCTTTCTAAAAGTTGATCGGTTTCTTTTTCAGCTTTCAGTTCACGTGATGAAATTTTCAAGAGTAATCGAGATGGGTCAAGTCTTGCTGGGTGTTACAGATCATTTATATCCCAAGAGTTGTTGCATCGAAATTCTAGCGGGGTTTCCCATATTGGAGCATTGATTATTGAGCCAGGCAAGAGTATAAATATCTCACTTTTCTTATCCTAGCAAGTCTCGTGTAATGGTTAATTTTCTTCTCTTTTGGGTTTGTGATGCATAAATTTGAAGTTGCTATTTCTTTGAGGTCAGTCTGATACCTGGTGATGCTTCAACTGGTACATGGGCAGAGAAAGTGGAGTTGCAAGTGGATTAGGATTCTTGTTTGATTGCGCTGTCACATATAATCTATCATGTTCTTTTTCCCATTTAAGAGCAGTATCTTTAAACCTTACCCAATTCACAGTTTTATTGCTAGGAAATTTTAATACTTTAGATATCTATCTCTAAACTTTATGCCCTTGTATATTCACATTCCTTCTTTGTATCATCGTAGACATTTGATTAAAGTTCGCTTATCAATTTTCCTCAGTCTTTGGCTGTGAAAGACCTATCACAATTGATAGGTGAATATGAGATCAACTCCACCCACCAGGTTTCATGAATTTTTTAACTTATTTGAGATCCTGACATACTTCTGAAGTACTGCATTTCATATCCTGGAACCAATTTGTTATGGTGGAGTTGTATTTTCTAAATTTTATCAACCCAAACTAATTGATGCTTTCTAAGAGGTTGTATGAACTTACATCTGCACCTGGTAACATTTTTTTGGGTGGATGGAGAATAATCGTTAGATTTTTCCATTTGATGGGTGTGTTATACCCTACAGGAAGCCGGGAATGATTATTTGTTTTTAACTGCAATGAATACAGTTATACAGGGTGCTGGTGGAATGCAGATGGTTGATCCACTATTTCAACGCGTACTTGTTAGAGAATGCCAAAGTCGGAAAGTTCCTGTTATTTTTGATGAGGTTTTTACTGGATTCTGGCGTCTTGGAACAGAGGTTGGTGAGTCACACTATGTGTAATTACACATCTTTTCCCCCATATAACATGCAATTATTTGATTGCTGCCATATATCTTTTGTTTAGTCCGCTGCAGAATTGCTCTGCTGTCAGCCAGATATTTCTTGTTTTGCGAAGTTGATGACTGGTGGTATCATACCCTTGGCTGCCACTTTAGCATCTGATGCTGTTTTCAAAGCATTTATTGGAGATTCAAAGGTAATATTCTATTTACAAATAACATGACTGCATATGTGTGGCTTATGTTTATAAACACCCAAACATTTTTTATCCACACATTTTGAAGGACCTACAAGTACTACTCACTTATCTACTACACCTAGACATGCTTTATATCAGGAAAGACACCTTTTTCTTGCACATTTGAAGTAAATGTTGTCTTACAATTGTAAAATCCTCCGAGTCTGCCCGTTTACAAAACAGTGTGTTAGAACACTAGAAACTCGTTAGACATGTTTATGCTTGATGACATTCTATCTGAGCTTTTGTCAAATGAAGGTATTTGCTCAGTGATAAATTTGATAATGTTTCTTTGCGAGCCGAATTCGATGTGAAGGGGCAGTTAACCAGGTTCACCTCGGCTCACAAAACTATCAACCTATACTTGGCGTAATTGTTTTTAGGAGTGACTAAGTGAGGCAGGTGGAAAGTGAAACTAGTATATTATCATTTTACGTTCTATTTGATTCAATTTAAATGGTGTTACATCTAATCTCTTGAGAAATCAAGTTTCAATGTTGGATTGATAACCTCAGTTAAATTTCATACTGTTCTTTCTGAATCCTGGTTGATAGGTCGGTGGTGTTTACTTTATTTTCAGCATCTGAAATTATGTGGAATGTTCAATTTGCTTTTGATACAATCAGGATGTTTTTGGTACTTCTTTTGCCTAGTTAATGGGATAGTTAATGAACTTGACTTGTGAAAGGATAATAATAAATTAAAGAAAAGAAGAGAAATGCACGTTGATAATTTTTGACTTCTGTGCATTGTCAGTAGCGTTGGGTTTAAATAACTTGAGTTTCTAATATTGCTTGTCAGATAGTCTAATACTCCTTGCTTTTTGGGTTTTTATGTTTATACACATTTTGGTCTAAGTAGAGCTTGTCTTACTTTTACAATTGGAAACCTGAAATTATATTCTGATTTCAGCTCAAGGCTCTTTTGCATGGGCACTCGTATTCTGCACATGCAATGGGGTGTATGGCTGCTGTCAAGTCTATCAAATGGTTTAAGGACTGCACAACAAACATTAATCTGATAGGTGAATCAAGGTTGCTTCAGGAGGTGAATGTATTTTAAATTTCTAATTCTTATTCTCTATTTGTTCTATATTGTGTCTGGCAATTATTCCAACATTTAGTGTCAATGGAAAATATCAGTTTCTAAGCTTACAAGAACTAGAAATTTAAAATTTTATTAATATTATTGTTATTATCACTGCTTTCACTTTGTGGCCGATTTGACGTGGTCTTCATAATTTTGAGTTTTAACATGAAAGTGTAATCTTTTGATATCAGATTTGAGGCTCTGTGAGTTGGTTTTAATCTCATATTTTCCTTCTTTAGATGGAGATTTATCTATGGTTAGATGTGCCTGTATTCAATACTCTGACAAATGTGTAATATGAGCACATCTCGTATACTATATACGTTTTTATCTTCTCTATTAAAATGCACTTTCCAGTACTGTGTGAAGCTAGTGAGGTCATTTCCCTACATTTCTTTTTAAACTAGAAACAGAAATAATGATCTTACTGTCAGCATACAGAGGCACAAGTACAATTATTAATTAAAAATACATTTTAATTTCGTTGGTACTGGAACTTATGTTGAACTCGCTATATTTCTGGTGTTCTGCAGTTGTGGGATTCTGAACTAGTGTGCCGGATCTCATTGCATCCTGCAGTTCATAGAGTTGTGGCATTAGGAACTCTCTGTGCCATTGAAATCAAAGCTGAAGGCAGTGATGTTGGGTAATTATATCTGGACTTTAAACTGTTCTCTTTCGTTCTTGTTAGAAGTTGTCACAATTCACATACTTGTAACGTTTGTGACTTTTGGTAGTTTGTTCAACAGAAAATTGAGTGATTTTATCTACGAGTGCCTCTACAACTTCCTCAAAACAACTCCCTTTCAGCTTGATATGTAGTCGTGTTGCTTCCTTTGATGTATATAATTCTCACGTCTTGCTCATTTTCTTTTTGAGTATGGTAGAGCGGGCAGGGTTAAAGATTCTTAGGCCTTTTTTGGTTCACCATCAGGATGAGACAGGCTAAAAGCTCAGAGGATTAGTACTATAGGATTTTTCCCCCTTTGTATTTGATTTCTCAAGGATTAATTTACAGAATGTAATAGAATTGGATTTCCAAAATTTTCCCAACTAGAGAGAGAAGGCAAAACTCACAGCAAACATCCTGTACACCCCTCTATTTGGCTATTTAGTTAAGCTAGTCCCCCACTCCATTACCTTTCTCACCATTGCATTATAATGATCCCACCACCCTCGGCTAAGGCGCTAAGGCAGTGACTTTCTTGGAGGATGCCATGTCCTCAGAATTTAGTATCTTGAATTTGATTTATAGAGCAAAAGGAGGCAGAGGATTTGGATTGCCCTATGTATCATTACCAATTCCATCCTTGCTAAACCACCAGCCACCACTAACCACCCATTTTCAGTCCACCAAGAATAACAACCAATTCTTAGCAATTAAAATCCTGCTTGCTTTTACTTCTAGCTTGCAGCGGGAATCAATGCTATCTAGTAAAATGTCTAAACTGTAGTGATAAATGTGCAGGTATGCATCCATGTATGCAAGTTCTCTTCTGAAGAAGTTACGTGAGGATGGCATCCATATGAGACCGCTTGGTAATGTCATTTATGTTATGTGCGGGCCTTGCACATCTACTCAGGTTTGCTCCAGCATTCTGGTGAAAATTTTCGCTAGAATTCAGGAGTTCAGCCAAGTGAATGGCTCAGCAACAAGTGTAGTTGAGCAATGTTAATTAAACCTACTTTTTTCGCTGTAAAATGTTGATATTTTGACATTTTCTGAATATATTTATCTTTAAAGTTAATTTCGCTCCCGGCCAGGTTGTTATTCAAAGTGTTAAATGTCTTCTCTTGAATAGAGTTGAGTTACTTGGACATGTTTTAAGGGAGCAAGCTACATTTGGCAAACCTAAATTCTTAAACTTCAATTACTTGATTTAGCCTATAATTGAGTGCAGGGGTTAACTACATTAAACGGTCTCTGAACCTGTCACCGGATGAGACACTGCTCTAAAATTTTGAGCATATGTTTGGTTCAGGTTCTTTATTTTATTTTTTATTAATTGTTTTCCCAAACTCATTTTAACCTAGCATTTTGTCAATAAAATAATTTTGTACACGGACTCATAACTTTTTTTATGCTATTTAACTATAGATTCTCTAAAAATGTCAGTTTGTTTACAAAATTTATTTTCAAGAAATCTACATGAAATAAGCTTGATGCTCAAAGATTCTGTAGTAAAATAATTTATTTTATCATATAAGTTACAAAAGGCAGTGTCCTAAAAGGTATAACGCATGGTGATGCGTGGAGGTTAAGCTATGGGTTATGTGAGTTTTGAAGAGGTATATACGTAAAAAAATGTTTTTTTTATTTTAATATTATTTTAATTTTTAATCAATCAAAAAATTATTTAATAATAAAAATAATATTAATCAAACATCTAAATCAAATTTATAGAAACTTTATACATTTTTTCAAAAGTTTCAACAAAAAAATAAGTTTCAAATGTAAATCAATCTTTAAGTTTTAATTTAAAAGAATGTAAAAATTTATTTTTAAAAATAAAAATAAAAAGATAATAATACTCGCCTAAGCGCACATTAGCTGCTAAATAAGGTGTCAAGCCACTTGGTTTGACGTTTTGGTCGCGTGGCGATGCCTTGGCTCGTCTTTTAAAACACTTCAAAATGGTATGATAATATATATTATGTTAAGTTTAAAAATTAATATTACCCTAAAAATGAAATATTATTATCTCGAATCTATATCAAATATTATTATCATCACACTAAAAGTGCAACAAAGTTGATCTTGGCAAAACTTCAAATGTTAAATTTATATTTACTTTTATCTTGTATAATATTTTGGGTGAAATTTGTTCATTATCGACGTACTCTCTTGTCAAGATATATAAACATTAGCCCTCACGGGCATGACGCAATGATAAAGTAAAAGGGTTCTCTATGGAGTATCGAATGTTCGAATTTCCGCGGCAGCTGAAAGACAACATCTATGTTGGAAGACATAGATCCACAAAAAGGAGAGCTGCCGAATGTCCGACCCAAATATGTAAAAGCTGTGACCTCATTCAATTTTTATGTCTGTAAAAATTTATTTATTAAAAGAATTTTGATGAAAAATTTAGTAGATTTTGATAAAAAATTTTGGGTCCCAATTAAAATTGAAGTATGACTAGTTAAAAAAGTTTCAGCAGCATTAGTATTCCAATTTCATGAAGAAGTGCTCTTTCTGATATTTCAATGAGATAGAATTATGGATTAAGTAGAACTAAACTGGGATGAACGTTATTTAAATCCAAAGGATCCTTAAATACTCAAAAAACCTTAAGTACTCAGAACCCAAACCCAATAATTTCGAATTGTCAGTAGAATTAATCCAGGGGTCCCATTTAGTTGAAAAAGTTTGATTACTATTCGAATTTAATTAGGAAAAGAAGTCCTCTTTCTGATATATTCCATGAGATAGAATTATGGATGAAGTATTATAAAAGCAGAACTAAACTGTTATTTAAATCCAAAGGATCCCTATATACTCAGAAACCTCGAGTACTCGGAACCCAAACCCTAATAATTTCGAATTGTTAGTAGAATAGTAATGGAGAACCAACCCATGCAATTTAATGCTTCTGCTGATACAGACGCCATGTATTACTTGAATTCTACAGCTACTAACTCTGGCAATGGCTATGCTTATAAGAGTTCGTCCCGGTGTAGCGATTATAAATATTTGAAGAGTCTGCCTCCAGGTGTTCGTTTCGGACCTACAGACGGAGAACTTATCGTGGAATACTTGATCAAAAAGATCAAGAATGAGGAGCTGCCTCCAAACCGGATTAATGAGGTTAATATATACAAGTTCAACCCAGAAACCCTTGAAGGTGAAATCATCTTTTCAAATTATATTCTTGTTTTTTTTTTTTTTTGTTTTTCTCTTGGTTTTATATATATTATATAGGATTTTGCTACTTTGTGCATAAAAAATGTACATATTGGATTACATAATATGATGTGGATTAGATAATATGATGTGTGATGTGAAGGAAAAAAATTGGATAAAAAGTTGATTTTGTTTCAAACTGGCAAATGAGTAGCAAGATGTATGTAATCTTTAAAATATGTAGGTAGGACTGGCATATATGTATATTTCTTTGTAATTAGTTCTCTCTTGAATAATTTGCATGCTTAAAGAAAAGAAAAAATGCAATTCTTTGTTTCTTTTTATATGTATTATACAATTTATGAAATCTTTAGCCTAAGAACTGAAAGATCTGTATATATGTAATCTCTAAGTTCTCCGTAGAATTGCTTGTTGGTTTTGCAGGTGTTTGAATTTTTTTGGTCCTATCAGAAAATATTTTTGTCGATTCTATTTTAGCATAATTTACAATTGCTTGAAGAAAAGAAACACATGCAATTCCTTTTTTTTTTATATTTTTATCTCAAGTTTTATGTTGCAACAGTAACATTCTTCGTGTTACATAAAATAATTGAGTATGAATGGTCCAATTTTGAGTAACTTTTAGTAGCGATTTTTAAAATAATTCAACATAAGAGTTTATTATCGAGCCATTCTAAAACTTTTTCCTTAAACGTAATTTTTATTATTGTACTCTTTGTAATAAGAATTTTTTTACAGTCAATTGAGTTTTTGTCTTATAAAGTAATTGTTTTAGAGAAGGTAAAATTGAAAGAAAATTTGAAAAAGGGTATAAAACTACTGATTTGGTGGATTGAGAAACACGACCCAAAAAATTAAGAATAATTGATTTTTCCCAATCTTTGATAAAACAATGTCACCCAATACCCTGTCAAAACTCCCAAGCAAACAAGCAGGCCCTTAAAAATTTATTTTTTCCCTTATTTGATTCACAGATGAATATAAGTTTGAGGGGGAAAAAGATATGTACTTTTTTACTCCAACGGATAGAAAATACAAAAAAGGGGAAAGACCAACACGAGCTGCAGGAGGTGGATCCTGGAGAGCAATAGGAGCTGATAAAACTATCGAGCACAATGGGCAAGTTGTTGGATGTAAAAAGGCTCTGGTATTCTTCAAGGGAAAATATCCTCATGGAAAGACCTCTTGGATTATGCATGAATATAAAGTGAAAAATCTCCCGCAGCGACAACGGATAAATGAAGATGATATGAAGGTATATTTCGCCTCTGTTTGATAGAAATTAAAATTCATTTATGGGATACACAATTTTTCAATCACACATTTTATTAACTTTTATTAAAATTTAATAAAAATCTGATTTTAATCACCACTAAACAGTGGCTTCATTTTTCTAGATTTCATTCAGGTTACGTTGATTTATTTAATACTTTTGAAAAGAAACTATTTCTGAAATTATGAAATCACTTTTAAGTATGTTCGGATAATTTTTTGAAATTGCTTTGTTTCGTTAGAGGAGCTTTTAGTGAAAGTTGATAACAAATAGCATTTTTATGATAAGTCTCTTATGCAAGAAATAGATGTCCTACCACAAATCCTAATTCTATTCACTTACAGCTTTTTATGCAATTTTTTTATTTTTTGTAGTTGGACGATTGGGTTTTGTGTAGAATATACAACAATGTTAGAAACCCAAAGAGGGAGGATACACATGTTCAGATTCTAGAAACAAATAATAACGTGGAGCAACAAAGTGAACCTAGAGCGGGCGGAAGCTCCATCAATGTTGCACCACAAGACTCTTGGGCTTTTAACAAAATCGAGTCGGGGGCAATGCAAAATTCCTACCTAGACGTGGACAATTTTAACCATGATTTTCCTTATTATTATGCTAATTGTCCTCATGACGGATCAAATTTTCAGTCCATTCCTTTCAATCTGGATACAGGCACATACATTACTAATCCAGCTCCCATTTCCGCGATGCCACCAAATACTTTCGTAGGAGATTATGATTATGGCCAATGTTCTGTTCCTAATCTACAGAATCCGATAACACAAGATCAGGATGTCTTTGGACTTCCAATGATGGACACTAACGGGTTTTCGGATTTCACTCATTGTCCAGTTATGACAGGACAACATCAGGACACTAACAACGCAGAGTATTTTTTTGTTCCTGTCACACATGGACCTATTCCGACAGGACAAATTGAGGAGAACAACATTGGAATTTCAGAGATGGACAATAGCGGGTATCTGGATTCGGTTGTTGAAATGGCTACTAACCCTGAAAGGTTTCGTTCATCCCGATACTGATTTAATTACCTATTGCTATTGAGAAAATTGTAATATCGGTTCTGTAAAAAATATAGTAATTTGGACCTTTTCTTTTGAGGTGGTCATCTTAAGTTTGTATCAAGATAGTCCTAACATATTATTATGGTCCAAATTTTCTTTAAAGAAGTCAATTTTAGTGGCAAAATGGTTTTCCCTTTATTGCTAATCAAATAAAGTAATTTTTCTTAAATCTTCAAAAATTGGTGTTTTTTAGGGCTTTCTATGCCATTTCATTGAAAAGATTTAACGTGAATGAGGAACTTTTTATCGAAGGATATGTAGATCAAAGAAAAAGATAAAATAGCTAGAACAATAAAATGACAACAGCATTTGCATCTCTAAGGATGCTGTACGAAGGATTTTGTGTATTAAAATATAGAAATCGTTACAAATTATATTTTTGAGAAATACAAATAAATATAAATATTCTTGTAATTGAAAAATCGCAAAATCTTCTGATTAATGATCTGAATTTTTGAAGACAAAGAGTCACGTGGCTTGAATCTTAGGTTTCGAGATTTGTTGAGAATTTGATTTTCCGAGAATTTGACTTGTTTGACACTTGAATTTCGGAGCTTGGATTTACATTTCGAAACTTGGACTTGATCTTGATAAGAAGACTTTGATCTTCTTGGATTTACTTGATTTGAAGAAGATTTTGATTTTCTTCGTGTTCGTCGGACTTGGAGTTGAGAGAATTTCTTTTATTTTTCCGACTTTGGGATTTCTTCTGCCATGTTTCCTCTTTTTTTATTTATTTATTATGAACCATGTTTCCTCCATTTTTTTATTGTGAACATTTGGTCATATTTATATGAGAAATTCGTGACCAATTTTGGTAATCACTCAATTACTTCAATTAGAATGATTATAATTTAATAATTGTGGATTTTGAAAGAGTGAGATGAGATTTTAAAATTTTATGGGACTTATTAGGCTTTAATTTAGTAAACTTAATTGAGCTAGTTATTTAAATTGACATAACTCATTATTTGTTATTTATTTATTTATGACTACAAATGTCCCCTCATGTGTTCTTCACCGAAGAAAAGGTTGAGCAGTTGAAGCTTTTGAATATTCAACTGAAAGTGGAGGATTCCATGTATTCTTCATTGGAAGATAAAATTAGTCAGCTAATTTCCGAGCGGACAGATTCCGTGATGAACTTCAAACCCATCAGGAACAAAAAAGTATGCTTGGAATTGCAAAGTCCACATTAGACGAATTACAGACTAGAGATATCTCTAGCGCATCATTCATTGACCAGAGAAGGAAGACACTTGAAAATAGTTTCCTGCAAGTGATCAATGACAAGTGATAAAGTCGTGGCTCGACTCGACTCGTTGACATGACTAAATCCAATGATCATGAAAAATCCTCAAATATGGAAATAAGTCATTGAGAAACAATTTTAAAAGCTGTTACACCTCAAAATGACATTTTTCATTAGGGTCGGTTCAATGCATCTGTAGACATAAATAAATAAAATAATAAATAATGGGTTGAGTCAATTTAAATAACTAGTCTAATTAAGTTTACTAAATTAAAGTCTACTAAGGCCCATGAAATTTAAAGGCACATCCCACTCTCAAAATCCACAATTATTCAATTAAAATCATTCTAATTGAGAGTGGTTACCAAGATTGGTCTCGAATTTCCCCTATAAATAGGGTCAAATGTTCATAATAATAATAAAATAAAATAAAAAGGAAACAAGACAGAAGAAAATCACAAAGTGCTGAAGAAATCTCGAAGTCGAAGGAATAGAAGAAATCCTCTCAACTTCAAGTTCGGCGACCACGAGGAAGATCAAAATTTTCTTCAAATCAAGAAAAAACCCAAGAAGATCAAAGTCTTCTTCAAATTAAATAAGGATCAAGTCCAAATTTTGAAGTGCAAATCCAAGATCCGAAATTCAAGTGCCAAACAATTCAAGTTCTCGGCAAATCAAATTCTCAACAAATTTAGAAGCCTAGAATTCAAGCTACGTGGCTCCTTATCTTCAAACATTAAGATCATTAATCAGATGATTTTACGATATTGCAATTACAAGAATAATCATATCCATTTGTATTTATCAAAAATATAATTTGTAACGATTTTTTTATTTTAATATACGAAATTCGTCGTACAAATTTCTTTGACATGCCTAGTGGGACATTCTTGTCCTCTCATATTTTGATCCAAAATCTTCAACTTTTAACCACTACATCAACAATGGCAAGCAAACAGGCGAAGCAAACCATGACTAATCTTGAAGAGACACTTGCCGAACTGTTCCATGCGGAGCCCAAACAAAAATTGGGAAAACACAACTGGTCCAACCACTAAATAAGTTCTCCAACAAAGACAAAATGAAAATTGCTTTCACGAAGCCAAAGTCTTGTTCAACCAAAAAACCAAGAGTTCGGCAAAAAATTCTCATTTGGGCTCCGTCTCAGTGGCAGATCCTTGTTTGGATCCCCGCATGCCATTTCTCTGGAAGGGTGGGGAGAAGATACTTCATATGAAGAATCACTTGAGCCTGTGATGGTCACGAAAGCGATGTTGGGTTCACATGATTGGATCTAACCAATGGCTTTAGCCATTGAAAAGTTAACAAAGTCAATAGAAGAGAAAGACACATAGGTTGCTGCACTTATGCACATGCTAGAGCTGCAAAATATGTCGATTAAAGATCAAGAAAATTTATAATCTTCCATAGCTAAAGATCTGGAAGTCCAAGAATGCCAATAGAAATAAGATGTGCATGATCGAACGGTTAATCAAATCGTTATGCGTGATACCACTCAACTCT
>CAIGRP010082421.1:0-14286 GCA_903798385.1 Fraxinus cuspidata
TGAGTAGAGAAAAAGCAATGTTATGCATGAAATGCATTCATGAATGGATGTAATAGAATTCACATATATAACACGTGAATATAGCCATAAACCATAGAAAATGAAATTTTGAGGCCACCTTATTGATTTAGCATATTAAATTCATAAAAAAATGGAAAATATTTAACAATTCCAAATCCATCACTATTTTCCCAAATATTATCTACGCCAAACAAAGAATAGAGAAGGAAAGAACATAATAAGACCCTAACCAAAACATTCCCCAAAAGCATCTGTCATGCTAAAAACCCGATTATTTCATGCATCATTGAACTTTAAAACGTATACGTATGAAATTACATACATAAATAATGATCTAAAAGAAGCTACACTAATCAATGGCCGAACCATGTTGAACAACTCAAACGGTTCAAAAGAAAATAGAAACAAAGCAAAATGAACTGATCTAGAAAATGTTTTATAATTTCTGAAATAAATAATTCAACGCCCATATTTTTTTTTATTTTTTTTCAGAAAAATTAGTTTGAAAACAGGCATGGAAAAATTCCACGGATCGAGAGCAAAGTTAAAAAGGGTATCTAATTGTAAATCAAAACAAATCATATAACACATAAAATAGAGAAATGCCTTGTTTCATTGCCAAATTCTGACAAAAATCTCAAACTGACACCAAACCAAACTCCCCGAAATTAAAAATTTTCGTTCACTTTCCCAAAATTTCTTAGCACCGAAGGGAATTTTTGAAGAAAACGCTCATTTTACCAAATTAAAGAACAAAATGACAAAGAATATGGATATATCACCTTTAAAACTGCAATTTTCCATCAATACCACAAGAATTTTCCAGCAAAATTCCACATTATTTTTCCTAGAGAACAAATCCCTGTAGAATTTGCGTAGAAGAGGAGCTAATGCAAGATCGGAGAATTTTTTCAAACAAATCTAAAAGTAATCCGAATTTTCCATTTCCATCATACCAAATTCTCTCTCCCTACCAAAAATCCATGTAAATTTTTTTTTTTTTCCCACACTCAATAAATTGCCAAAACCCCCTGAAACCCACCCCCACCATTGCTTAAACCCCAATTCTTTATACAATCCACCCCTTCTACCGGACCCATCAGTAACGGGCCGTGAAGCAACCGGCTATTGCAAGTTGATGTAAAGAACTGCCTAAAGACTTGCTCTGGTGTGGGGCCATATACTTACATGATGGTGCCACGTGGAGGAAGATCAGAATCCTCTGGTCAAGCCTGGTTTGTATCGTCGAGAAAAACGCGGGTCATGGAAACTATTAAGTTTTTATCCAATTTTGTTAATTTTTTGTTTTAAATTCCATTATAGTTTGTCCATGAAAGCCCGAATTCTATGCATAAATGTCCCAACAAATGGGCAACCAATTTCAGTATGTCTTGGGCAAAACTAACCAAACACCCGTGTATATACGTTTGTTATAGCTACAAGTTAGCTTGTGTAAAATTTTCCATTTTCCCAAAATAATATACATCATCCTACTCATATATATCGACATGGTCTCGGCCCACACTAAAATGCGACGAGTTCCCCATCCAGTTAGTTAAACGGAACGAGGATGGAAAATATGATCATTACTTTGTATTATATGAATGGGACGATAAATACGAATATTTTAATATATGTCCCGACTCCATCACACCCCATTGTCATCCCTAATAATTTCGAGTTTAAACCCGCATTTGGTAGAAATTAAAATCTAAATTTTAATATAAATGAAAGTCAACAATTAATTATAACTACATATTTTCATGAGATCCACGATTTTTCAACTACACATTCTATCAACTTTTATCGAATCAATTAAAAAATCTTATTTTAATCTCAACCAAACATGAGCTACATGTATAAATCTTGAAATTGGTTCTTACACTATCAAGATGTTTGTATAGTATATAACGGTATTAATGAAAATAGTAAAAGTCGTATCCATCATCATTTTAGTTATGTCTAGTATTGAACGATAAACGCGCACTACATAAAATTTAAATAAGTTTGGGGCGTGAGGGAATAATAGGTACGTATAACAATTGAAAAGACTAAGCTGCCCTTTTGCTCTGGCCAATACCTTGATGTTGTGGACATGTCAACTTTCTCAATTATTTTGTTCAGTTCTATCAAGTTAGTTGCGACAAACATGTTTTGATTACTAGTAAAAGTGAAGTAATCAATCAATTAAGATATTTAAGTTTAGACACTCAAATTTCGAAAACCTATAACTGACCCGTAAAGGGAAAAAGAAACGGAAAATGATATAATATATGAAAACAATTTTACAAAAATAGATTATATGGTACCCAATTTTAAGAGTATAAAAATCAGCCATAACAAGAATTTTCATACAAGTCCATATATTATATAAATAATCATATCTAAATTTAGGAGACTATTGTTACGCCTCATCACTCACTGAGGCTCCAGTCAAAATGACACGTCGCGATTCACATGGAAATGAATGTCAACAAAAACTCAATTGGTCAAATGCAAAGAAGTCAAACAAAGGCTGAAATTCATGCGTCCTAGTGCTGCTTAAATGGCTGAAACTCTTAAGTCGAATCGCTACGTAAGAAATCAAAGAAGTTGAATCTCTTCACATAGAAGACCACCAATACGAAGCTCCCTCCGGCCGAAACCCTCAGCTCATCCGAAGTCCCTGAAACTGAAGATGTCTCTTACAAGATTTGTAGACAATTTTTAAGAATGACTGATTTAATATTTGTAATAAAGAATGTTAGGTGTGTCAACCTAATGTTTAAGGTAGCTAACTCGTTGTCAATGTATTTAATGTATAATATGTTTAATGATGTGTGGCTTCAGTCAAGGACGTGGGGCCACGTTGTTTTGTTCCAACGATCACCACGTCGATCAGAACTCTATAAATAATCTTTGTAATCTATAGGTAATCTTTGTAAATTGTAAATAATTTTATTTTGAATGTTGATTATAATATATAAGAATACACTCAAGAAAAATATTCTTAATATACCATCTTGTTTGTTGTACATTTGTTAATTTGATCTTAGGTTATTGACACTTTGTTGGTGATTGTTTGTTAGTACAATCATTTTAATCACTATCATCGGTGCTCGAACATTTTTATCTCGTGCCGTAAAGTATCTCCCTTGTTCACGTGCTCCCCTTCTCCGTACGGTTCTCTGGTCAAAATGCATCGGAGCTTGCTTGATTTCGCATGAGTGGTCAACAAATAGAAGTAATTATTTTTATGGTAGGATTAGAACAAGAATATTATGACTGGACAAAAGAATAACGTTAATATATCTACCTATAAAGCGCGTGCCACCTGCTCCCATCCGTTTTTCCACCCTTTGAATCCAAGTCACAACCAAAAAGGGTAGTCTCGTCATTTCAGTTTCGCACTTTAAGTAGTCTCCACGATAAGCATGTTATATCATTTTCAGATTAAAAATATGTTGCCGGCACGCTTTAAGCATTGCCACGTCGGATTTTACTCTCAGGATCCCATTTGACCATTTACTTGTAGGGTTTTTCCATTTGTAATGCAAATGGTTGATAACGAGTTTGACAACCTCTCACATGCATGTTGGCCCCGCATGAATAAAAAATTTCAAAAAAATGTGGGCCCTCCTCCTATTGTGAATGTTCGATCAAAGTGTTTGTCAACCATTTTCGATAATTGTAGCATAGCTTTTACTTGTATATTTAACTTGAAACTGATGACAGTGACAAATATGAGGTTACGTGGCAGGTGGCCAATGGAGGTAGAAAGATAAAATGAGTCGACTTGGATCGACTTGATCATTAGACACTGGAACTTGACGTGGCCCTATAGTTGAGTCAAGCTCCGCTTGTGTCCAAATCTTAAAGTTCAAGTCGGCACTTTTGACTCATGGGCTTTGTGGATCGAGTCGACTCATTTTTTTTAAAAAGATATTAATATAATAAGCCAAAAACAAACAAATTAATCCATGAACCCAAAACAAGAATGCTCAACTCGATTCATGACACGTCTCAAAACAAGTTCGGACCAATCCAAACTCGTGAATCGACGAGCGGCTCGATCTGATTGCTGCCCCTAATTAAAAGAGGGTAAAAAGTGAGTTTCTTTATTGTCTCATAGTTGACACCCATTATATTATTGAGTTTCTAATTTTATCAGAATTAATAAATATAGAAAATTATATGCATTGCGACTCGATTGAGCTCAACTTATGTCTCTTTCCGACCATTTTGGTAAATTAATACGGATAAATTTACTAATAAGTTTTGCCATATTTATTTATTTATTTTTAAAAATTGTCTACGCTATTCTTTATTTTAATTTATTTACGATAAATGAAAACCAGGGAAAATTCAAATTCTTTCATGTCCAAATTTGAAAATCATCTTTTCCTCTGGTTGTTGAGTTATAAGGTGTTCCATTGCGTGAAGTTATCAAACTTTGGGAAGAGTTCCAAGTCTACAAATGTTTGTATATACTGAATGTTTATAACTTTATATATACCAAAATAATATAAGTTTATTCTTTATTTTTCTCTCAGATCCTCTTAGAGCCCCAAAAAAATGCATTTTGAAATAAATCAAGCTACATAAATAGGCTTTGACAAGGACTAAAAATAGGGGGACACGTAAGGCAATATCATTGGAAAGAAAAAGAAACCCTGCCCCTGTTTGCAGTCCTTGTTTGAGTAGTATTATTCTTTTGAAATAGTGATTTGATGAAAAATGTGTTGTTAAAAAATAAAGAAAAATTTTGGATCTGCATGTAATATTAATAAGAGAGAGAAAAATGTATTTTGATTATATTAAAATTAAAATATAATTATTTTTGAAATTTTTACATGTGTATTTATTTTTTTCTTCTTTATTTTTTCTTCCTTCCAAACATTAGAATACAAGTTGGGCTTCAAATATACATTCAATCACATGCTTTGAACTAGTAATTCAAAGAAAGATGAAATGTCAAGATAGTTTTCGTCTACTAGAGGCAAAATTAAAAATAATGAACTTTACGCGTAAAAGTGCAAACACATTTATTCAATGATATGAATATAAAATCAACATAATTTTTTAATAGAGTTGGGATGGTTTTATGGGTCATAAGATCCCTGATCAAGTCAAAAGTTGTAAATCACTCGAAATTGCACTATAATGTTTCATGGAATCAAGACGGGCGCTATTTCTAAATAATTCGATTTTAATTTAAATTGAAGTCGTGGATGCCAGTAAAATATTTTTAATTAGATTAATAATTATTCTGAATAATAAATTTTAGAAATCCCTATTTTAAACTAGATATTAAACTCGTGTTTAGTTGGAGGTATAAATTAGTGGGCCATCCAATATGGGATGGTGATATATGGCTCATTGTTTTCTAGAGGTATTTAGTGGGAAGAATTGAGTCGAGTTGGGTCGAATAACTAATTGGTCATGTGAGTCGTGAGCGGCTCGCGAGCTAGTTCTACTCGTCCCATCAATAGCAAGCTGAACCACACTCTATTGAGTGAGCTGATGAGTTGAGTCAAGCTCGATGGTAGGCGAGTAAGAGCAACTATGCTTGCATCATTTATCACCCCTATTGATAAAAGGAAATAAAATAAAGGAAGATTCAACCACTATGAAAGGGTTTTAAAGCATGTTTGAGCCCCATTTTTAGTATAGAATACATTTTATATTAGTAGATTGAAGGAGAATGTGTGGTCAAAAATGAAGAATTTTTTTTGAGCTGCATATAATATTATTTTATTGAAAAATTTGTAATTGAAAAAAAGAGAAAAAAATGTATTTCGAGGCTTAACTGAATTTTTAAGCGATTAATTTACCCTCATAACTTTATATAAAAACTATAGCTTGAAATAGAAAAAGCATCGTTCAGTAGTACGAGGTGCCAATATTCATTGGGGTTTATTAATCTGTAGCGTTAGTTGGAAGATAGAGACATTTGCTTTGAAGCTTTTGAAAAAGATTCAAACTCCCTCTTCTGGCTTATTTTTATTTTCACACAAATTAAAAAAATATAACTAATGTAATTGAAAATAATATTTTTTTTTCTTACATTTTTTATCCTAGTATACTCATACATCAAATAATTATTTAAATAGGAGTAGTTCATAATTTTTTTAACAAAATATATAAAATAGGAATATATTTGAAAGCTAAAAAAATCATACTCTCAACAATGAAAGTGATCCATAATTTGGGACATGCAAAAAAGAAAAACAAATATATCTTTATAGGATAAAGGGAGTATAGTTATTCCTCTTGCTTTTGCAATAAATTCAAACAAAGACACTTACTTTTACAAATTATTTTATGACCCTTCGCACTCGTAATGTCTAAATGAACTAGAAGTACATTTGTTGATAAAATAACAGCTCGAGGCACATGAACGTGAGCGATGAGGAACGGGTGAAAATCCACACAAGGTCTTCAAAAATGAAAAATTCGAGCTCCTTTTGTGAAGAATTATTAGTATCTTTTCAAGAGGTTAATAGATCACACGAAATGTGTAAATAATAAATATACAGTACGTATAAATATGTTATTAAAATTAATGTTTGACTTTAACTGTATTGATAAAGTAACTTTAGGAAAGCTATAAAGAGGCTCAAATGAGTTGTGAATGTACGAGACTAGGTTTAACTTAGAGGTTGTTAAGATATTTTTATGCACTAGTCAGAGTTGAACGTGCATTATGAAATGCTTTATAAGTGCTGTGAAAATAATATTTGACAATTCATTAACCTTTTTATCTAAATATTAGAGAAATGCAAGCCCTTGAAAATAAATATTGATTATTATACATGTATATAAATAATGAAATGCATAATTGAAACGTGAGTATTAGAATTACAACTAAATGCATAAATGAAGATGGATGGCAAATTGATAGGAACCATCTAAGTATTCAATGAAACAGATGAATAATTGTAGAAATTACAGAATTATTTTGATTGTAAGATGAATTACAGAAATAAAGAAAATACAATCAACATTTCTACGATTTTCACTCACTATTTTGCATGCTCAATCATTTCCCCCATTTTCTTTATTTATAAGCTACTCATAACTATTTTTTCATCCCGTTTTTACGCTCTAACAAACTAGTTTTTTACCCACTTGTAGGCTATTTTTCTTCTAGGTTCTTCCAGAATGCGTGAGGTGGATTGGAGCCTATCACAAATATAATACATGAATTAACGTGAATGTTAATTAATTTAGAATTAATATCAAGAAATATATATGTGATAATGAATGTTAAATCATTTAAACTAAACTAATAGAATTTAATTTCCAATTAAATGAAACATGATGCTAATTATAATAGATGTACGTGAATAACGAACTTCATTCTTAAATTTGAAATTCTAATTAATATTAATTAAATGAATGTGAGTGTTAACTAATTGATAATTAATAGCGAGAATATGGACATGAATGTCAATGTGAAATTCTAATTAATATTAATTAAATGAATGTGAATGTTAATTAATTGAGAATTAATAACAAGAACATGGACGTGAATTTGAAACTTTAATTAATACTAAATAAATGAATGTGAATATTAATTAATTGAGAATTAATTACAATGAATAAATGCATCAACAATGATTTTGAATTATTTATTACAGTTTGTAAATTAAATACGTATTGAAAAATGAAAAGTCAGATATTTATTGAAATAATTAAATTATAGTAAGGCTATAATCCTCCAAAATGAATGTAAAATTCTAATTAATATTAACTAAATAAGTGTGAATGCTAATTAATTAAAAATTAATAACAGGAACATATACGTGAATGTAAAATTCTAATTAATACTAATTAAATGAATGTGAATATTAATTAATTGAATACATGCATAAACAATGCTTTTACAATATTTATTATAGTTTGTAAATTAAATATTTATTAATAAGGAAAAGTCAGATATTATTAAAATAATTAAATTGTAGTAGAACTATAATCGTCCAAGAAATAATTATTACTTGATGTGATATATAATATATTTTATATATTTCGTGGATGACTACACTTGGATCTAGAACCGTAGTTGTTCCACCAAATTCCAAAGCTATGGGTGTTCGAAGTTTATTCGGCGAGTTGCACTTTTAAGAAACTAGCATAGAGCTTCATCAAAGACGACATACTGAAGCTCCTTTATGACCATTAACCAATACCAAGTCGGTTATTGATAATGATCTTATGGTATTTACCAATCGGCTAGGTAAATACATGACATTTTGTTGGATATGGTATTTTGTCTTGTTTCTGTGTTTGTTATGTCATTGGTCTTGTTAGCTTTAGTTATCTTCTCCAAACATTTATTAATACTTGCGGTAGCCTCTAAACTATCTCTTTGTATTCATTCAAAAACTCTAGTTGAAAAAACAGGAAAAGCCAGAATTTATTACAACATGATGGTAGATTTTAAGATCAAATCATTACTAAATTAGTTACTAAGCAGCACATAAGAACACTGCAAGTGCAAAACAATGCAAATACATCGACCATGGGAATAAGGCAACTTCTGTTTGTAAATGTATTGTGGAGTCTTTTTAGTTGTGTTGTTTAGTACGAATCAAATGAGTGTAACAGATATTTCAAGCAATTTTTTTGCAGTGATTGGGGCAACGCCATCGAAAGGCGAGGATCGATCTGTCCGGTCAGGTCGAGGGGGTCAAGGGGACAACGCCCCTCATGGGGGCTCAAGGGCAACCCCCCTGACATGGATCGACCTGCCCGATCGGGTCGCGGGGCAGTACCCCCTTGTGGGGGCTTGGGGCAATGCCCTTGACGGGGATCGACTTGCCAGGTTAGGTCGCGGGGGTCGATAGGACAACACCCCTCGTGGCGGCTCGTTGCCCTCGAAAGGAATTCTGATTTTCATGTATGTGTTGAAAAGATATAAATAATTTATAAGAAAATATAATTTAATTTATAAGCAAATTGAAAAGATAATTTTTTTTAATGTCTTCGCACGGAGACACCATGTCTCCTTGTGCGGACGGGGACATGAGTCTCCGTGTGCGCACAGAGACATGGGTACCTCCGTGCAGCACATAGTTTTTTTTCTGTGCGCACATGGAGGAATCCTCCATGTTGCACGGAGACTCATAGTCTACGTGGTGCTGCACGAAGGTCTTCTACTTCCGTGTTACACGGAGACATGGTGTCTTCGTGCGGATCTTCTCCGTGCAACACTCATAGCTTCTTCTACCATAGCTCCAATTAAATAAAATCACAAAAGAATTAACCAAATATCATAAACCAAAATTTCAAATATGAACTGAAAATTAAAACGATCAATAAAATTATGTTTACGGTTTTTTCCGATGAAGGTGATATGATAAAATTATTTGTTGTTTAGGAGATTTTTAACGGCAAGGCATGAGTCGAAAACGATATTTTTGCAATCTGAAATGGCAAAGTATGAATCCTTCCCTGTTCATTGCCAAAAACAAAAATAAAAGACGCTTAAGCAAAATGCTTCTTACAACCGTGTTTCTGTTTACAATTGTATTCCAATCACCTGTCAAAAAAACTTCCCCAGGTTTTGCACATCCAGAAGCCTCCACTACATCACTCGTGCTACCACCAGAAGGCACGGTTTAAAAGGTGTAGGACCAGAAGAGGACCCAACTCTTTCACACGGTTTCTGGGGAGGGCTATTACCTACCATAATAGATACTCCATAATTAATAGATGGGTAACGATAGGAAAATTTACATATGGAGGAAGATAATCCAACACATCAAAACCACTTTTAGATGAGGTCCACGATTTTCCCATCCGCACTCAAACACATTGATGCTATGACCAAACATGCCTAGAACAAAAGGGAGTTAAAGACAAACAGATAGCATCATGAAACATCTGTGCCTTGTCCATTGGCAAAACTAAGAGAAGTCAGTCAATGAATCTTTGTGGCTTCTCTTCCTAAAAAATTCTCTATACACATTCCTATGGAAAAAAAATCATGCATTCTGTCACATGGCTGTTTTGACTATCCTGTGTTTTTTTCACTTTATTTTTTATATTTTGAATAAGTCACGAGTGGTTATGGGTCTTTTTATGTCTTTGGGTTGTTTCATTATTTTAGCAAGATAATAAGCAATGTGAAGCGACTCTAATGTTCTGATTTAATTTGGATATATACCTTCTGCTAATAAAAATGAGATGGTTATTATCTGCATTCAAATTGAACATTTAATTTTGGGAGGTCTACACCCTTGAAAAGACAAATTTATTCAAAGTTTAGACTTAATTATTTAAGATATAAGAGTGTTAAATTTGGTTAAGATCCACACATTGAACATCATGAGAAACATGTGGATCATCTGGATAAGCGTTGGAGTGGCCAACAATCAAGAACTCTTATTCCACTTCATGCATATGTTGATTGTACGAGTGCTACTGTGCTACGGGAGAACAGAACATTGGAAAGCAGCTATAAGGGACAGGACAAGGAAAGTTCTTCTCTATACCTTCACCGACTGGAACCAATAGTAGTGTAAAATGGAGGCATGTGGAGACACGGACCGTGTCTTCGTGCATGGAGACACAGACACCCCACACACGGAGACACGCTTGTGTCTCCGTGTGGAGACTATATATTAAAGATATGAAATATGTCTTCTTCTTTGCTGCTGTTGTGAAAATAAGAAAACAAACTGCATTTATATATAATTTATAGTTTAAGGTACCATTAGTTTTGAGTCAAAAATTACGGCTACAACATCAAAATGTTCACGGCAACTTGTGTTCTCACGACAACAACAACTTGTGTAAGTTATCATTCGATTGAGTAGAATTGAAGTCAATAAATATAGCAAGTATTTTAGATTATTTTTTTGTCCACATATGGAACAATGATATGTGAGGTAAAATCACAAATAAATAGTAATCTCAAAGCCTTTCTTTTAAGAGAGGATAGAATATGGAACAGTGATATGTAAGGGAAAATCACAAATGAATAGTAATCTCAAAGCCTCTCTTTTAACAGAGGATAGATTCTAATATTTCAAGTTTCACATTCACAACTAAGTATTAACATTGAAGATGATGCAAAATAATTGGTAAAATTCTTAGATCGTGGAGTCATCAAAGTTCGATAAAATTTTATGATGTCACAACTAACAACATGGCACTAAAGAAACATTAATTAGTTGAAGCATGTTCAAACGCCTAATTTAGCCTAGAGTAATGTTATTTACAACCCCAGTGTAGGTGACGCTATATGATTGATCAAATGAAATGTGGAATTAAACGAGTCATTTAATTCCACTTATCATTTAAAGCCACATTATTGTCGCCTAAACCGATGTTGCAATCTCAGTGAGACTACTTAGCATTCCTCGCCTAGCCTATGTTTGGATTCCATTTTTCAAAACTCATTTTCAATAACATTCTTTCATAAAATAATGTTATATGTAAATCAAAAATTTTTCCTTCTTTTCTAATCATACATTATCCAAAAAATCACTATTTCAAAACACATTTTATTTTAATTTTTTGAAACCTCATTTTAATGTAGTCCAAACAGGGGCTTAGATGTATCCAAATGAAGGATGGGAATTATGGGCTATTTTTCTTGCTTTTCTTTGGGGAGTGGTCAATCAATATCTAGCTTTAATTTGAGTGCCTAAACTAAACATTGATAGCACATGACAAATGTGACAGATTTTATTTCTTTTTCATTGAATGGGGCAAAATTCTATCCCAAAGATGCTGGAGCTTGGCAAAATAGTGTGCTTGCTTTTGTTTATTCTGTAAATCTGGCAACCATAAATGTGTTAACCAGAATTAACATATACCTGACATGGTTACACATACTTTTTTTTTTTTTAACTTAGAGAGTGCGAGTGTAAATAATCTTGAGGGAAAATCAAAGCACAAATCTTCGTTTGAAAAGAATTTATAAAACGGTTTAATTTGTAAATAGATAGAAGAAAATTGTGGATACATGGATAGTATAAATTCTTTGATAAATATTAACTTATTGGCTCATTAGTAAGTAGATCCCCATCGTATGGTTTTCTACATGCTAGACCTTGTTCCATCATCTAGCTAATGTTCTACATACATCCGGAAAATGAATTTTTCGACAAGCCTTTGGAGGAGCTCGACTCTAAAGAATTGTTTGAACGACTTATTCCTGAAATCAAAAGAGCAATTAGGTTTAAAAATAAAAGATTCTTAACCGTCTTTTTATCCTAAAATATAGATCAATTAAATGAAATGAAAAAAAGAAAGCATGCTTCGAATATGTCGAATATCAATTCACGTTTTTTGGAAAATATGGAAAGGGTTTGTGATCTAAACATCTACTTTAAAATGATAAGAGAATACAAAATACATCAACCAGTCCAGTTCCTTCAATCCAGCCTAAACCTTTGGACTAGACTCTAGAAGATCGACATGACCTTTAAAAATGAATATATTGCTTCGATTCTTGTGAAAAATATGTATCACTTAAAACGAGACACGCGACAGTTTCAATAAAAAAAAAAGGGGGATTGGTGAGGTGGCTGAATGAAAAGTTATATAAAGTACAATTTGTCAAAATATTTGGGATGTCATTTTATGATAAAATCAGACCAGTTAATTATAAATAGTAAATAAAATATTACAAAATGCTTTTAACGATCACAATTTCGTAGCGTGGAAAGTAAATTTCTTCTTGAAATTCTTATAGATAGTGATTGTCACAAGACGTGGGTTGGATTATGTTGGATTGGTTTTGAGTTTAACTCAAACACAACCCAACATGTTCAGTTTGACAATAATTCAAATCGAAATTAACACATTCACGGTTGAAACTCAATACAATCTAAACTGACCAAACTCGGGTTGATTTGGTTTGGGTTTGGTTGATTCGTTTGAATTTGAGTTCAATTCAAGTTGTACACTTTTTTAAACATTTGATATCATTTCAATTTGGACCAATTTCAATTACATTAAAAATTGTGATTTGAAAAGCCTTAAATCGATTGAAGTTAGATCAATGATTCGTGGGGGTTAAATTACATTCCAATAGAACAATATAAATTAAAAATATGTAAAACATGTTAAATATATTATACCATAATCAAATTAAATACATTTTAAATCAATCTAAATACAAGTTGAATACTTGCATACTATACTTATTGAATAAAATGAATTCAGCCTAAATACTAAAAATGTTAAATCATCCAAACTCAATACAAAATATTATCCTTCAATCCAAGTGTTTAGTAAAAAATCACGTCAAAAAATCGAATCGAGAAACCAAGGTACGAGTAGCAATGAGAGGCAGAAGAGACGTGAAGCGGATGAGAATTTTAATCATTAAATTTTAAGTTTTTGGTTTTAAATACTAATTTTATTTTTAATATTTTTTAATTTATTTGGTTGTGTTGGGTTTGATTGAGTTTTAATAGATAACACAGAACCCAACTCAATCTGACCTAAAATTTGATTTCATAACCTAAACCCAACCCACTAAAAAAACAATCCAAACCGGTTGGTTTAGATTGTGTTGATCGGTTTGACTGGTTCGAATTGATTTTTGCCCAACACTAGTCACAAGTGTTATTTTACTCATTGAACATTATAGATATTTATATTACAAGGAATCCAAAAATGGTAAAACTCTCTAGGTGATGATGGAATTAAGCAATATTAGTGGTGAACAGCCACACTAAGAAAAGCTAAATGTGAGTCAACTAATTTGTAAGGGGTTAATTTTCTAAATGGTCACCGAACTTTTCTTAAAGTTCTCACGGGATCACTGAACTTAAAAATATTTATGTTAATCACTTAATTTTGAAAATTGGTACCCCATCCATCACTGCATAAACCTTGATTGCAAAGTTGAAAGGATTTGATGACGTTGAGCACGAGTCTACAGGTATGTGATCGTTTTTTATTCACAAATCATCTAATGCACATTTGGGTAATTTTTTTAATGACTGTTGAATGCATAATTTTAACCAAATATAGAGCTTTTTGAAATCTTATTGCAGAAACTTTATGAACTGGATTATTAAAGTTTCTAACTAATTATAGTATGATTTACGTAAAATACTGATTTATAGTTTTCAAATGCGTGCCATGTAAATCATATCGTTAGACGTGTCATCAAATTCTTCCAATTTTGCAAGCGTCGTTTACGCAGTGATGCATGGGGTACCAATTTCAAAGTTAAGTGACTAATGTAGTCAGTTTTTAACTTCAATGTGTTAAACAATTCAAAGAAAAACAAGGAAGAAAAATGGAGAAAACTAGGGT
>CAIGRP010082426.1:0-21464 GCA_903798385.1 Fraxinus cuspidata
TGCTATCATCAAAAACCTACCACGACTGTTAGCACAATGTTGTGCCAGGAAAGCTCGAGAAGACTCATTAAACTTGGCGACGAATTCCTCCATCTTACCGGCCATCCTCAACTTATCCACTATATTCACCATCCAAACGGCACCAAATCGGCCCATGGAAATTGCGGCCGAAATCTTCGATCCCCATTCTGATAGCTTAACAGTACTTGAGTCAGTAACGGACACTACGAACTCCTTCGCCTCAACTGTAAAGCATGAACTAAAAATCTTATTACCCACTACATAATTCTGTCTCCCATCATTTCATGCGAACGAGCAAGCCGGCCTACCCGAGTCGGAACAGCCTGCACAGTTCGTCGGGCAAGCTCATACGGTTGGGTAGATACCGGATTTGACAGAGCAAGTATGAACCGGTTCGAACTCACCTCCTTCGCTGAATTTGTACTTCACCTACTGAGTGTACGAATGAAATCGCCTTGTGCCTCTAAATCTTCGCCGACATGTGCACCGTCCTGTCCTCCAAGGATCTGGGCGGCGGCGCTAGGGTTTCCAGCTGCACCCCCACGTGTGGGAGCGAATGGCTAGAAATTTGTAAGGTGAGGCCAGTAGGTATGGGTCGTCTGGGCTGAGATAGGTGATCGGCGCCGGTAGAGTGGCTGGTTAGGATGGGTGGCTTTGGATATGGCGGGGAGCATCATCGCTCAACTCAGAGCATCTGGGGTGAAGAAAGATTTCATGATGTTAAAATTTTTAGCTTCATTCTTTCATCGTAAATTAATTAATTTTTGAGAGAAAATCACAGCAAGGTTGCTTTCTTCTTGTTCTTCATTTAACTCAATTTCGAACTTATCAAGAATTTCATCTTTATGGCGTTTATAATTTTTGTGATTAAGAGGTCAAGTTCCTTTATAACTTTGGTTCCTTGATTTAATAAATTATTGGGTCAAACTTCAAACCGAGAATTTAGCTTTCTTGAGGTTGTGATTCAATTTTGTGTGGATTTTGAATCTATTATTGCTACGTGGGTTCACAGCAGTTGGTATTAGAGCTTTGGCTCTAAAATCAAGGTTATATCTTTATCTTTCCGCATTTTTTTTCTTTACGTGGGTCACATATTCGTTGAGTCTACATATTTTTCTTCGAGTTTCCACCATTTTCTTAAGTCTTCAATACCTTCTTGAGTCTTTTACATCAACACAAATATCAAGAACATTCAAGAATTCTTTTGTGCATTAAATTTAGTGCACCAATACAAATTTTTTCTATCTTTCTTGCCTTTGTTGATTTTTCGCATGTTTAGTGTAAAAGAACACGAAAAATTCTAGAAAACAACTATAGAAAAAGGAAAAGAAAATTCGAAGCTGAAAAGAGGCTTATTCAATTTCAAGAAACACTTTTTTAAAAATTCTTCAAACGCAATTTCTTTCAAGAAATCGGTTCAATCCTTAAATCATCCATTGGTATCAATATTGGTATGGAAAAGGCATAAATCGATTTCAAGAAACATTTTCTTGAGATTCTTGGTTGTGTTTTCATTCAATTCTTTCGTTCCTTCATTTCTTGAATCCTTTTTCTCGAGTCATAATCCTTCTTAAATTCCTTGTTCTTGCATGTTTGAACCTCGATGATAGAGTTTACCGATTATGCAACCATATGGTGGGATCAATTAGCAACAAATAGGAGGAGGAATCGTGAGAGGCCTATTGAAACATGGGGTGAGTTAAAGGCTATCATGAGAAAGAGATTTGCACCTAATCATTATTATAGGGAACTTTATCAAAAACTCCAAAGCCTTAGTCAAGGTTCAAGGAGTGTGGAGGATTATTATAAGGAAATGGAGATAGCTATGATTAGGGCGAATATTGAGGAGGGTCGAGAAGCCACAATGGCTAGGTTTTTGATTAGTTTGAATGGGAAGATAAACAATGTAATGGAATTACAACATTATGTGGAGTAGGAGGACATGTTACATACGGCTATGAAGGTGGAGAGGCAATTAAAAAGAAAAGGAGCAGCTAATTATTCTTTTAGTTCTTCGGGTACCAATCCTTCTTGGAAACCGAAGTAGGATAGTAATAGAAGTGATGGGTTGTTTCAAAGGTTAAGACCAAACCACCAAAGGGAAAAGAGGAAGTAGCTAGCAAAATAAAATCCAAGGCGGATTCCCAACCTCCTAGGAATAGGGATCTAAAGTTTTTAGATGCTTAGGTTAAGGCAGATTGCTTCTCAATGCCCAAACAAAAGGGCAATGATCTTGCGTGATAATGGAAAAGTGGTGAGTCATAGAGATAGTGATGAGATGCCCGAATTGAAGGATGCTAGTAATGGTGACGAAGTATAGTACCCAGCGATAGGTGAAATACTTGTTACGAGGCGCGCTCTCAGTACACAAATCAAGGTGGATGACATGGAATGGCAAAAGGAGAACATCTTTCATACTAGGTGCCATGTCAACAAGGTATGTAGTATGATTATTGATGGAGGGAATTGTATCAATGTAGCTAGTACTACCCTTGTAGAAAAATTGGGCTTAACTATGCTAAAACATCCTAGACCCTATAGGTTGCAGTGATTGAATGAATGTGGAGAGGTTAAGGTCAATAGGCAAGTGTTGGTGAGCTTCACAATTGGAAAGTATAGTGATGAGGTGATGTATAATGTGGTTCCTACTCATGCTAGGCATATCTTGTTGGGGAGGCCATGATAGTATGATAGGAAAGTGATATATGATTGGTACAAAAATCGGTACAGCTTTGTCAAAAATGGGAAATCTATTACTCTTGTTCCATTAACACCAAAACATGTCAATGAAGATAAATTGAAATTGAGAGGTGATGAAGAGAAAAAAAAACAAAGAGAGGCTAAAGGAGTGTGACACTGATACTTCAAAGAAGAGAGCAAATAGTGAAGTGGTTGAAAATAAAGAGAAAAGTGTGGAGGCACATGAGAGAAAAGAAAAGTCAAAGTGAGTTTCTTTGCATAAGAGAGTGAAATAAAGAGGGCTTTAGTGGAAAACCAACCTTTGATATTGCTAGTCTACAAGGAATCATACCTCAATTTTGAGAAAACTAACCAACCCCTCCTCAATTTGGATATTTCTTTGTCGCAAGAATTTGGAGAATTGTTTCCTAAAGACATGCCTAGTAGGTTACCACCTATTCGAGACATTGAGCATCAAATTAATTTTATACTTGAAGCTGTTATTCCAAACTAGTAAGTTTATAGAAGTAATCCTGAGAAGACAAAGAGCTTCAAAGGCAAGTGGAAGAATTGATGAGCAAAGGGTAGTGAGGGAAAGTATGAGTCCATGTGTCGTGCCAGTACTACTTGCCTAAAAAGGATTGGACTTGGAGAATGTGTATTGACCGTAAGGATTGCCACATAACAGTAAAGTATCATCATCCCAAATCTAGGTTAGATGATATGCTTGATGAACTGTATGGATCATGTTTATTTAGTAAAATAAATCTTAAAAATGGATATCACTAAATTAGGATGAAAGAAAGAGATCAATGGAAAACTACTTTTACGATTAAATATGGATTGTATGAGATGTTAGTTATGCCATTTCAAATTACTAATGCACCTAGCACTTTCATGAGATTAATGAACCGTGTTTTGCATTAAATTCGTAGTAGTTTACTTTGATAACTTTCTAGTATATAGTAAGAACTTGGATAAGCATATAAAGCATTTAAGGTGTGTGCTTGTTGTTTTGAGGTAGGAACAACTTTATGTGAAATTTAAAAATTATGCATTTTGCATGGAAAAAATTGTTTTTCTTGGTTATGTTGTTAGTGCAAATGATATTGAAATGGATGAGGAGAAATCAAAACCATCAAAGAGTGGCTAATACCTAAAAGCATAACTGAGATAAGATATTTTCATGGTTTAGTTAAGCTTTTATAGGCGTTTTGTTAAAGATTTTAGCACACTTACCACACCTTACTTTTTGAAATTGTATATTGTTATAATCTATTAACTCCTTTGAATTTAATTCATTTACATGTTGATGAAAGAGGTAATCTAGATAGGAAGAAGGCTGAATTGGTAAGATTAATCCAAGAGAAGGTGCGGTATCAAATTGAGAAGAAGAATGAGCATTATGCTTCTCAATCTATAAAGGACGTAGGCCAGTTACATTTGAACCAGGTGATTGAGTTTGCATGCATATGAGAAAAGAGCATTTTTCGGCCCAAAGGAGGTAAAAAATGCAACCAAGAAGAGATTGACCGTTCCAAATGCTTGAAAAGATTAATGACAATACCTATAAATTGGATCTTCCAAGTGAGTATAACATTTTTGCTACTTTCAATGCTTCTGATCTTTCTCTGTTTGATACCGGTGGAGATTCGAGGATAAAACCTTTTGAAGAATGATGGAATGATGAGAACTATGGGACGAATGCTAGCAATGATCTGTTGATTGTGAAAGAAAGACCAATGACGAAATCACAAGCAAAGAAAATCAAAGAAACCATGGGATTACTTGTTCAAGCTACGTGGGCCAAGACTTCGATTGCAATGAGTAAAACATCAACTTTCATGTTGGCATGGAAGAGGAACCAAGATTAGTCTTAATTCAAGCTAAGTTAGAAGAAGCGAAACCTGGAGTGTAGCCGGAAAGAAGCGTGCACGAAGGCAAAATTTCAACTTGTAGTCAAATTAATTAATAGCGCAAGCACGGTAAAAAAATCTGAAGGCGGTTTAAATTTTCCTTTTTGGTTTAGATTTCTATTTGTTTGATGTTTTCCGTTTTAATTAGGGTTTTATAAGTTGCCTATATATATGTCCTCATTCTTTCATTATAAATTAATGAATTTTTGAGAGATTAAATTACATCAATGTTGCTTTCTTCTTGTTCTTCATTAAACTCAATTTCAAACTTATCAAGAATTTCATCTTTGTGGCGTTCAACAATTTCATAGCAAGGTTCATAATTTTCGTGATTATGGGGTCAAGTTCCTTTATGACTTTAATTCCTTAATTCAATAAATTATTAGGTCAAGCTTCAAATTGGGATTTCAGCTTTTTCGGGGTTGTGATTCAATCTTGTGTGGGTTTCAGAGTTACTATTGCTACGTGGGTTCACATCAAGTCCTTCGCTAATAATCAAACAATTTAGAACAACAAATCTTTGGAACAACAAGATCTTCTACACGACTCCAACATCATAATTATTTCTCCGTGGGTCTGTGACAAAAGGTAATTATATACATTTTTCCTTAGTTCAACTTAACCTAAAACCTTTAGATTCCAAATCACTCCACAATTTTGATGATTTATCTCTTTTTTAGTATCATCAACTAGACTTTACCTGAGAATAACATACGTTAAGTAACCCCATATAGGATGTGTCATGTTAGTTCATCTATACCTAAAGCAAAAAGGCATTGAACACAATAGAACCACACAAGACCACAAATAGGAAATTCTCTACTACCATTGTATTAGATATTACACTCTTATTTTTTCTAAATTACATATTCTTTATGATACCAATACATCCACTAGGAGTTTCTTTGTTTCCAGCCAACATAAGACTTCCCTATCATCCTACCAAAACTTTCTTTTTGAATTAATAAAATGTATATCCTAATATCGTTTTGTTTCTTCAAACCTTTCAATCAATCTGCGAAATAGGTAAATGGCTTACATTGTAGATAGCCTTGCATACAACTTAATCATGATCAATCATCTCCCCCTTGATTTTATTGCGACTCATTAGGTTAATATTATACAAAGACTCCACATCCATTCACTCGGTGTAATCTCTACCCATCTACTTTAATCTATATATCTTGTAACAACTTTCTCCGCATCGTTGAATTATCGATAATGTTTCTCATACGCTTGTGCCCGGAACTCCTAAATGACCTTCTTGACTTCCTGTTTAGCTAACTAGTACATTTCAGAAGCATTTGCATTATCATATTTTGGTAATTTTCTAAGCATTCTCCTTTAGTCTTAATTATCCTACGAAGTTTCGTGTTCCACTATTATGTTTCCTTGCTAGGTGAGTCCCACCCTTGGCCTCTTTTAATACCCCATTTTCTAAGATTCATTATGACTAGTCAAGTGACTTTTTTACATATTTAATGGAAACTTTAGCATGTAAAGCTATTGGTCAAGATTGGCCATGAGGACATCTTGAAAACACTTTTCAACAAGAAAAAATCAACAATTTGACCAATCCAGTGTTTTCGTTGGGGAAAGACTCAAATAATATTGTCATGACATTTGTATGCGTTAGCTTTCTCAGAATTGACCTGACTTGCTTGAATGCATCTCAGCCCAAGAAAGAAAGGACTCCGGACGGCCTCAAAGATCATACAGAAGTACAATAACCGTAAACTTTGAAAAACAAAATGTTGATAAGTTTTGTATTGTTTAGAAAAACAGGAAGGAAAAGAACCATGGGAAGCTTTTTGAACACAGAAAGTCTTCTCTCACATCTAACTGAAAGTGTGAACTTTCTCAAGGAACAACCTTTTGTATATAATTATATCTATTGTTGTTTCTTCCATTTTTCTTTTCTTTTTTCTTGTGATAGGTTGGTCAATCTAGGATTGTGTATAGTAATTTCTCAAGTTATCATGCAATATGTCGTAGTACCAGCACACTAATTGCACATAACTACAAAAATCAACTCGAGACGATCATCAATTTAAGAACCTGCAAGCAAATAATCCCCATGATCAAACAATTATTCGTTTGAGTTTTGGTTCATAAATATTCATATTAACCAATCCATGATCAATATACCATTTAAATGCCTTTTCAGGCATTCTATGAAAACTGTTAAAGTTTAGATTGGATTAAAAGCCAAATGATATTTCATCTTGATAAATTTTGACAAATGTTGGATTTTGTAACTGAAAGTTTTAGAGCTTTTACCCATCAGGAGATGCAAAACGTGCTGCAAAAGTCTTTGGCTTAGCTTTATCTCCGTAGAGAGATAATCCAACATTGGTATCCTAGAGAAGTAAGAAACAAACGATTTAGTCAATGCCACTGAGTAAGCAAATGGAGTTTGTTTCCAAAAAGCAATAAACCAATCTTAGACTTGGTTTTGAAGTGAAAAGATACACTATTTGAAAATATTTGATAACGTAGTTTGGAAAATAAAGTTTGAGTACTCAAGCACAAAGAAATCCAAAAACTGATGAATAAAATAACAAAGATGGAAAATATCTAACCAAAGTGCGTGTCAAAAGGTGAGGTTAGCAGTAGTAGACAACAAGAACTTCAAAAGGAATTTAACATCAACTAAATTACATAACTGCTGATGCAGAAAGTATGCACAGGAAATGGCCACTGGGAACAAATAATAAATCTTTTAGATTGTAATGTATCCCATTACATTAAAAAGTTGTTAGAAATATTTCATATAGCATTGGTTGAATGTTTAAAGAAATTTTACCAAAAGAACCATGTTTGCTCTTCTAGTAATTGTTAGACGTGGGTATATATCCTGAATCTATGGTTCTTGAATTAGCATACAAACACCACCTTTGTCAAGATTTCATAGTAGTTCAGGTTTGGGCTTAGAATTAATTAGTTAAAAGTTATCAGAGTTAACATCCCATTACTTATCCTTGTCCCAACAAGAGAAGCCTTTCGAGTCTATGAGTAGGACTTCACCATTACCAGAACTTTGAAGTTACAATGTGTGGATTAGGTTCATACTTGTGGGGTTCTTCCTCGAACTCCAAAGATTCTATTATGGCATATTTGGTACTTGAGATTGGATATCACTAGACAGAAAAAAGGAAAGAAAGAAGTTAAAATCTCTAACATTGTCTTGTGCACTATTTTCCAGTAATGTGTACCATTGTACCAAACATTCCCTTAATTTTTATATAATAGAAAGAAGTTGTAATATAGTCTTTCATATGAACATAATATTCTACAATAGCTGCAATTTATACTATATTAATGTTCTTGTTTTTGCATCTTCACCAATATTTCTGCCTTCCACCATTGAGAAGTCAATAAGTTGATTTTTCAGTAAGCTTAAACAGATGGGAAATATTAAAAATTAGAAATTAAAAATTGAGCGTTCCTCCTCCCAACAAACTCACAAGTATCATTCGTATGAAAGAACAAGCAAGCAAAGCATAATGTTCGAAATTCTCAAAATAGACTAAAATAATAATAATAATAATAATAATAACAACAACAACAGTCCCACCTCGGGCTCCATAATATCTTGAAATTGAGGCGGGACACGAATGGCAAATCCGTCGCCATAGAACTGGAACCAATACTTAGTGTTGGAAATGCCAGAAAGAAATGATTCAGCAGATGCAGAAGATGATGTATGAATAAAAGGTGGTGTAGAAAATGTAAAGGTAGTGAGGATTGCAATCCTCCTTGTAATAGGAATGTCGAAAGGTACAGAATTCTTGATGGGTTTTGGGTTTGCGGGTAGTTGAAGGTGGGGGCGGGGAGTGCGAGTCCGGGAGAGTAAAACTGCGGAAATGGCCATGAGGGAATGAGGATAATGGGATTGGGTTCATTTGGAAAACTCGTGGATAATTTTAGAGGGACAAGGAGCGAAATAAGGGGGTTTTTTCTCCCAAGAGATTTCAAGGAATGCCGAAGAAGAGTTATCCAGAAATTAAAAAATTTCTTTAATTTAATAAATACAATCGTCTAAATGTTCATGCGTATATTATATTAAAAATAAATTATTTGAATTTTTACCTAAATTCGATGATTGATTTTTGAATTAATTTTAAATCACGAACTTTCAACTTTTTGGATCAGAGCTTTCAACTTTTTAATTCCAAGAACTTAGTACTCCAAGCTTTCAAGTGTTTTATGGCATTCTCCAAAATCATGATTATTATTGGGTGTGTACCTTCTTTTAATTAGATAAAGAAACAAATTCTTAGATTGGACATATGAAAAAAATAAGAAAATAATTATTTTCTCTCTTTTTCTCTTTCCAAATTTGAACGCTATGGAATTATATATTATAATTGTTTAGTTCAATTGGATGTCTAAGTTCCATCTAATCTCTATCTAAAGAGTCGAGATAGAATAGTCACAATCCTTGTACAATAATAATTCAACATTCAAATAGGGATTCTAATTAAAATCCAAATCCAATTAGCTTACATTTAATTACATGTGTAGTCCTAAAAATTCAATTACAATTATAATTAAGTTTGCAACTTTTATAGCAATTACAATTAAGTACAAAATTTTATTGTAATAACAATTAAACCGAAAACTATTATAATTAGCGTAATTAAGTCTCAATATTTTATAGAGCTACTACAGGGATCGATCGGACATATATTATCCAATCTTTAATAATTAAATCATGTCTAGTCAACCTAGAACCATCCAATCTAATTGTTAGTCTTTGTTTTTTCCACTAAATGCAAAATACCGAACTCTCAAAATTTATAAGATCACAAAAGTTAATAAATCTATAATACTTTTCTCTCACCAACCATATATGTATTCCCCGTCTGAGATTCGATAATTAGGTATGAGCATAAATGACCATTTGCATTTCTAATTATTCTCACTAACTTAAATACAATTTTCTTCAACGATACTATGAACAAATTACAGATGTTGAAGTTTAGCCATCGTTAAATACTGAGTTCAGATTTAAGCGTTCAGCAGAAAATATTTAAGTAGTCACTCTACCCATTTTTCAAGGCGACGATTCCTGAAACGAATTCATATTCTCTACTTCACTCATTTTCAAGTTCTCAACTCAACGAAATATTGATCAATTAATTTGATCTCATCCATTGGTGAATCAAAAAATCATTAAAGTCACGAAAAGATATACATAACCCAGTCAAGGGATTAAGATGAAATACCTAACTTATATTTTCACAAGTGATCATAGGCACTTTAATTCGCATGCTTGATAATAAATAAATGTAATAAATAAATAAAACTATAATTTATTTATTATAAATTATTATTTTATCATTGCAAAATATAATATATGGGCACACAACCCAACAAATCTCTCAATTGTTCTAGAGTATATGTGTCATGTATTGCAACCTCATGTCTTGCAGATGTCCCTCGAAAATCTTAACTGACAAGCTTTTAGTAAATGAGTTTACATGGTTATCCCTAGTAACAATCTCACTTACAACCACATTTTCTCTTCCAACTATATCTCTTAAGAGATGATATTTTCTTTCAATGTGTTTACCCATCGATGACTCTTGGTTCTTTAGCATTTGGTACAGTCGTACTGTTATTCCAATATAGTGTAATGGGTTATACAAATGCAGGCACCACCTCAATTTTCATTAGGATTTTCTGAATTGTACAACCAATTTAGTAGCTTCGCAAGCTACCAAATACTCAGCATCACTGGTGAAATTAGTAATGCACGATTGTTTGATACTTTTCCAAATAATGGCCTTACCATCAAATGTAAATAACGATACCGATGTAGGCCTACGATAGTCTTCATCACTTTGGAAGTCTGAATTCTTTTAACCTGTCGAAAATAAGATTTTGCGAGAAACATATAATCTGTGTTCTTCGGAGGTACCAAAAGATTTACCACCATTCAATGTTTTGATCATAGGGTTAAATAGATCTCAACTCACAATACCAATAGTATGATAAATGTCAGGTCTATTGCACAGCATAACATATATGAGACTATCTACTGCCAACACATAAAGTATCCTACTCATGTACTCAATTTCTTTAGGAGTCTTAAGGGATTGATCCTTAGAGGTTTGGATTCAATGCTTGAATGGAGGAATCTTGCATAGTAAATCTGATAAGTATCTTGTCTTAGGGGATTGATCCCTAGAGAGTTGGATTCATCTTGTTCTTTCGATTTCTCTAGATTTGAAACCTATCATTTAGCTAACTTCACTAAGTCTTTCATATGAAATTGTTGGGCCGCCATGCTTTTGTAGACGATAATTCATGTTCTCTACTTTGATCATTATCAAGTTCCCAACTCACCAAAATATTAATCAATCAAATTGATCTCACCTATTAGTGAATCAAATAACCATTAAAATTACGAAAAGACGTATATAACCTTGTGAAGGAATTTAAATAAAATACATGACGATCAAGTGGAATTTAATTTTTTGCACATTCACGTGACCCGTTCAATACACTATAAGTGTACTAGTGTCACTTTTAACTATTTATGTAATAAGGACAAATCACAAACTCGAATAGTGAATCGATTAACAATACAAATTTTCGGTACAAGGTGTCAACCCTTATATATTGGTTGTGGACAAATTATTAAATAGAAGTTGTGTCGCACTATATTTCTCAACGCAATTACCCAACTTATATTATCACAAGTGATTGTAGGCACTTTAATTCACATGCTCAATAATAAATAAAATGAAATAAATAAATAAAACCACAATTTCATAAATTATTATTATTTTATCATAGGGAAATATTAGTATATGTGCACACAACCCAACCTATTATAATATGACAAGAAAGAAAAGAATAATATCTACCACGTCCTTTACTTAATTTTTTATAATTACTCTTCATTAGATGATGTGTCCATTCAAATTTTTATAATTTATCTTCACTCTCTATTTACATCTCTTTATATATGACCTACAAATAGTGCAATTCTAAGTCCGTTGGAGATGATCTTCTCTCCAGCTCATTTTTTTTCCACATGTATAACAACGTACATGTTTACCTTGAACATGCTCTAATAAATACTCTTCACATTTATAAAATCACATTAATCTTCCGTATTTCTACTTTTGAGTCACATACACCACTTACCATTTTTTGAATCATATATAATATAAAATGAGATTGATGATAATACCTTTGTGAAAAAAAAAGGATGAAATTTTGTACAGTTAGCTGTAGTTTATTTTCTCAAATTAACTATAAGAATATACAAAACTTGTTCGATATAGTCTAAATTTAATCATATATACATGTATACACTTATTTTGTTCACTTGCGGAATTTACTGTTCGTAGTTTCGCCCAATATAACACCGTTTTGATATTTTTTAATGTTCAAAATGACGTTGTACTGACACATTGATGTGCATATGGATAAATATCATTGATTCCTTTTCTTATATTGTGCCCTTGGTCAGATACAATTGCAATGTCCTCGAAGTTCCTCGTGAATTTCCTCCACTTTGTAAAAATCCAATTCATCATTCTCGAAATCGACTATGTTGAATGTAAGAAGATACATTTAAATGATAGCATCTTGACATGCAGCAATAATTATCGCACTTTCGTATTTATCTTTCAGAGATGTTCCATTGATTAAAACTAGGCATCACATTGAAGAAATAAATTCTTGAATACATGGTCTGACTATATGAAGTATTTGAAGCGATTATGATATTAGTCTCAATAAAGAACGTTGAGCCAAGATTAGTTCTCTCTATGTTATAGAAATATTTGGCCATTTTGTATAACTCTCTTTATATGAACCCATTAAATACTTTAATGCGCATTATTTAACTATCCAAGCTTTCAATAGCTTATAATCACCTTGAACTATGGAAGGATGTTGTGAATGATGTCACAGGTCTGTAAATTATCACAAGGTCTTGAAATTCATGCATATATATCTTCCAATAACTCATGCTCTTGCTTGTCTATGATCATTGCAGCGAATACCCACTGATCAAGTATGTTCGTGTGCATAACAACAAACTAAAAGGAAATTAGCTATGTCAAACTTCATTGTTCACGAATGTCACTAGCAACAACCATCTACAAAAACAATTGTGTAGGTATTCATGTTTGAATTATTCACTTTGAATTCAAAGTTGTTTCATAATCAATAATCACACATGAATTACGAGAAGATCGTAAACTAGCCTAACTTGAGAGTTCTAATCTAACTCATGTCTACGTGTAGATAAAGTAATGATATTTTGATTTGTACATGAAATTTTCTCCCTATTGTCTTAAACTATGTTTGGGGTCTACGTGTAACAATGAGATCCTGGTCTGTAGCAAATGTCTCCAAAATACCTAGATGAGCTATCTCCATTATTTCTCAAAGATCGTCTACATTATAGTCAACTTCATCACCTGCTTTAAGTTCATTTTCAAGGATATCCTTCCTTGCAAGAGTTATACAAAGAAGAGAATGGTGCTTTTGGTTTAGGTCAATCAAACACCTCAATTTCATGTCAAAATAATCTATATCGATGGAACTGAAAACTGTGTATTGTCGGGAAAATGAAATTCAAACTCCATCTCATAAAAATAAAATTTTATTTTAATATTATTTTTAATTTTTAATCAATCTAAAAATTATTTAATAATTAAAATAATATCTACCAAATATCTAAAATTATAAATACTATATTGAAAAAAAGCGCTAGTAGACAAGAAAAAAGCGTGCCTACGCGCCCAAAAAAAAAAAAAACTTCGCCTAGGCATGAAACGAGGCATTTTGCCCAGACCTAGGCATGCTTTTTAGGATACTATTTTTATAAATGTTCACTAGATGCTTGTTTCGAGTTTTGAAGACAAATATGAGCTTATAGAATAGAAATTGGTGAGGTTTTAGAGTTGGAAGATAATTTTGAAGAATGATGAATGAAAGAGTGATTGATTTGTTTGAAATTTGAATTTATTAATTGAAAGGGTATTCATATCTTTATTTTTAGCTTATTTTAGTTAATCTTAAGAAGGTTATTTTTGTGTTTCTCTATGAGATGAACATTTAACACTTAACATTAGTAAATTAGACTCTTTGTTGAATTGGTACCTTTGAATAGTCTCTTTAGCCTCTTTCCCTTGTGAGATAATTAGGCCCTATACTAATTTAATTTCGGGATTCGAATTTTTACTGGATCTTATTTTTCTATTTCATTACTACTCATTAGTTTAGGAACAATACATAACTCCTACATAAAATAATTACATTTCAAAACTAGCAAATTTGTCAAATATTTCAAAATTGAGGTGTTAATTCGAATTAAAATAATATATAATATATTATTAATTAGAATTAATTGTCCCCACCCCCACCAAATTAATAATGCATCAATTAATAATATCCCATGACCCCCACACCACAGATCCACCCACCCCCACTCACCTATAATTTTTTTTTTCAAAATTTGAAGACATTTTCTAGAGATTACACTCCATCGGAGAACCACCCCCACCTCCACCATCTTACCCTACTACCCTACTCCAACCACTCCCAAAATTTTTTCCTAGCAGTGTAATGTCACTTGTGTAATTTGTGACTAATTATGATCAAATTTGTCTTCATTGTGTGACTAACTATGATCAGATCAATATTAACTGTATTGGTATGTGACCAGTCACAACCAATCACAATTAACATATAATTGGTCACAACCAATCACATTAAATACATAGTTGGTCACATATGGTCACCATAAACAAATTTACACACATCACAAACCAACACCACAATCCACCACCTCCAATGCACCACCATTACCACAGTCAATTCAAATTCAGATTATAAATACTACCTTCATTGACCTGTGTTATTTGTGATTAATTGTAATCATTTTTGTCTTCGATGTAACTGTCTGTGGCCATGCTAGTCTAATTTGTGATTGTACGTAACCAAGTTACATACATCCACAATTAATATAGATTTGGTCATAGAAAATCACAATAAAGATAGACATGGTCAAACCCAATTTTCGCTGCCACTACCACCCTGACACCACCACTACTCCCGATAACGTCAAGAACCACACCCACAACCTTAACACGACCACATGAACCATCAACAACAGAATCATCACCGCATATACAACAACTAATAGAACCACCAACAGACCACAGATCAGAAAATCATCGCCACCAACAAAATTGTAGAAAAGTTTGTTTCCAATCTTAACGTTAAAATTGTATGGCTTCCTTGGATCAAATGTTCAAAACTAAGTTTGAATAGGAAGATTTTGTGGAATTTTGAGCTTTTGGCATTAACCTGGTGAATTTAGACAGAAACGAATGTTGGAATTCTCAATAAGACAATGACCACCACCGCTATTACCACTGAAGTTGTAGAGTAATAAATTTCAGTATTCTCCTTGACGAGGGTAGTGTTCCGACTAAACCGATTAGTGTATGCTACCTGCAAAATGAGGTTGGGGATTTCTCCCCCGTTGTACCTCCGGTGTGAGAATTAGTATTTGATTTAGGAAAGTAGGAAGATAATGTACTTGAATTTCACGAGTACAATTTTTTTCAAGAAGAATACCTTTTCTCACCTTGAGGATAATTATAGGCACCTGATAACACATCCCTGTTATACGATCAATCGTGCCACATGTCCCACATAGTTCTTCCCACTTCTCCCACATTCTCAAGTGATGACCCCCATCCGTCAAGTGTTTGGTTATGCCCATGTTCGCAGTTGGGTGGTTTCCATTGTTTGGTTGTTTCCGTCCAACTCATTGCTATTTGTATGGTTAAGTATAGTATTGGCTGCGCGGTGGTAGGCGGCTCGTGCGAATGTATAGGGCCACGTGGTGGTCGATGACCTCTTAGGGGTAGACAACCTACGTGAACGTAGAGGGCCTCATGGGGGTTGACGGACTCTTGGTAGTGGCGGCCTATGATGTGATGTTCTACGTGAGGTGCATCTCAAGTAGCCACCATCGTGGATAATTATTAACACCATCTTATATCACTAGCCCCTCTACCTCTTGTCGACATCTGTCGATAAAGGGTAGTCTCTCCATGTCGGTTAATTTTTTTTTAAATGAGTGCCGACATTTGATGTAAATGGGTGATTAGTTAAATTGACATTGAGTGGTAAAACACTGTACAAATGGCACTCCACAATTGAGTTTTAGTTTTGAGGGGAAATTCAACCCCAAAAATTCAAATTATGAAATTCAAACTCTACCACTATTTAAAGAGGTGGATGATTCACTATTACTCTACTTTGCAAACTCTCCTCCCTCTAACTCTCAAGGTAACTCTTTCATCTCATCTTCTAAGTTTTTTCTTTATTTCCTATCATTTTGGTTTTCTTCCTCTTTCATGTATAAAACTTTTATAACTTCTTCATCCGACGAGAGTGATGGTGAGAGAGTGTACAAATCAATCGACCCATTGTTGGATGGGTAGGTCAAGGCCAGTACCGACCTCATCGGTCGACAAAAGTCGACCGATCGATCGACCAGCTTTGTCGACCAGCCCCTGGCTGGTCGATCATCCATCGGTCGACAAATTTTGATCTAGTTAACCAGGTATGTCGATATTTTCGCTCTTGATGCTCAAATTTTCGATGACTCTGGTAGTCTATTACATTCAACCGAGTTTCATCCCTTCCAACCGAGTTCTCCCAAAAGACACATTGGTTCGACCAAGTCCTTAAATCAAAATTTAGAGATAGAGCGAGACACCGCAGGTGAGGAGGTGATTCTTGATATTCCAAAAGTTTATAGCCTTTACAATTCCCCATTAAAATTAGAAAAATCACTGAGAAAGTACGAGAGTGTGGATCAATATGTGTATAGAGCCCCTAGGCACAAAGAAAGGCTTCTCAGGTTCGACCCCGTGAGGTAGCCATATATAAAGATAGTATGGACGGTGGTTTTCGATTCCACATCCATCTTTTCTTTGTCTCATTATTTAATGAGTTTCACCTCACCCCTAGCCAAATTAATCCCAATGTGTGGAAAAAAAGCACTATATTTCCTATACGTATGCCTTAGCAAGAAAATTCCACTTTCATTGGACCTCTTTAGGTGTGTTATCGAGATGCATGAGCTAGTCCAATGCAACGCCTTCGTCTACTTTACCACTAAGGTCTCATTGCGTTTTCCCAACTTTAGAAATTCCAATAGCGAGTGAAAATCCCAATTCTTTTTTGTTCGACCCAATGAGGGTCAATTTCCTTTCAATACCCATTTGAGACATTCCTTAATTCTCCTTTTCAATAGTGAAGTTGAGATCACCCATCTTCTAAAGGTGCAAATTCAACAACTGGCTAAAATTCCACCCCTTGCGCTCAATCTAGGGCCAGTTTTAACAATGAGGAATATGTTGCTAGTGGGGATCGGTAGTCCTACTGGTAAGTCCTTTTACTTTGCTTGTATTTTCATATATGTGAATATCTTTAAGTTATCTCAATTTGTTGGGCTTGATTGACTCGATTGCTTACTCACAGATATGAATTTTGATCTAGACGAGGTATTGAAGTCCCTACCCGAGCCAGGGAGTGATGAGGGGTTCATCCCTACTGATGGTAAGTTCTGGTATTTTTACTTTTGTGCATCTCATGACTCGTTGTTTTGTAAATCTGATAGACTCTACCTTGTGTGGAGTTCAATTTAGAGGAAACTATGTACTCCTTGGTAGGATGCGATTACAAGAGCGATAATGATCCACCTTCCATTCCGTTGAAAAGGAAGAAGACAAATAACGGAGAAGCACTGCGACGTCCCATCGAGGAGGCATCTCAACCTGTGGTTGAGCTTGTTGAAAAGCATGTTGAAGCTATCTACCACCAGAGGCTGGAGGTGGCAGCTCGAGTTGTGTCGTGATTGAGCGCAAGGGTTTCCCTCTTCCAAACTTCAGATTCGCCCCTTGTCGGGGTTATTTAGAGACGAGGGTAATGAGATCTTTAGTTATACCTGGACAAGCCCAAGCGATCATCGGGTGAAGTGCTAGCTACATTGAGAGAGTTCTAGCGGTCCACACCCAGAGGGTAGATTTTCTATCGTCCTTTATTTTTGTTGGTCTACTCTTCTGTGCATGCCCAGTAGTTATTTGATCTCTTATTTTCTTTAGTTTGTGTCTCTTCAAGCCGGGCTTGTTGAGTCAATTCGTCACCTATCATCAGAGTTGAAGACCTTTACGAAAGAAAAGAAGGCCTTTGCAGAAGAAAAGAAAAAAAAATCTCACCAGTCCAAGAGGAGAATCTGTTCTTTGAAGAAGTCTCTCAAAGCTTTAGAGGTCGTGCTCGCGAGCAAGAGACGAAGATAGACAACCTGCGCTCCATTTTGGCTCAGGCTCCCGAGAAAGTGGTGGAGAAATATAGAGCCTCCATGGAGTATGGTAAGGATCTGGAGGTGTTTGTGGAGCGGTACAAGTCGTCATCCAATTTTGCCAAGGCATTTTATTCTTATGTGGGGAAGGCGATGGCAGCGTCCATCAAGCTGACTAAGGAATGGATATCCGCTGAGCATCAATAGGTTTCTGGCACAGTGCAAAGGAAAGGAAGGCGGAGCCCCTCAATCCAAGATTTTTGGGCACACATCCTGAGGCGGGAGTGAATGGACTTCGCATTCGGGTTGACATAACCTTTTGTTGCAGGCCTTTTAGCTTTTTCTACTGTTATTTGATTTTCATCATTTGACTGTTTAATGTTTTCTCCTGGTCCGGGATGTGGACATGCATTTTTACTATATTTTGAGTTTAAATGCTTGCATATTGAACATCATTGTGGTTTTACCTTTCTTTCTTCTCTTTATCCAGCTTGTTGTATTAGTGTCGCTCGTCGACATATGAGAGTTTTCTTGTCTATCTCTATTTCTCATCATTATATGTCGAATAATTTTTAGTTGCTGAATGCAGGGTTCGGTGTTTTGTGCTTTAACCATTTTAGGTTTGGAAAACTCACCACCGACTCTTAGGGCGATTTCGAGCTAGTCAACTTCTTGACTTTATCGCTTAACGCTATGTGTAGAGCGATGTTGAATGTAGGGTCTGGCGATTTCTAGCTTTAACCATTTTAGATTTTGAAAACTTACCACCAGTCCTCAGAGTAATTTCGAGCTAGTTAGTTTCTTGACTTTGTTGCTCACCGTTATGTGTCGAGCGATGTTGAATGCAGGGTCTGATGATTTCCATTTTAGGTTTTGAAAACTCACCACCAGTCCTTAGAGCGATTTCGAGCCAGTCAATTTCTCGACTTTGTTGCTCATCGCTCTATGTCGAGCAATGTTGCATGTAGGATCTGGCAATTTCAAGCTTTAACCATTTTAGATTTTGAAAGCTCACTACCAGCCCTTAGAACGATTTCGAAACAGTGAGGGAGATTTGTAGTCTTCGTTTCAGTCAATCACATACCAAGATCTCATGGTGGTTTTTAACTTGCTAAGATTTGGGGACTCAGTAGGCGCACAGGGACGTCCCAGATAGGTTGACCCTTCCTTAGCGCCCTCATCATTTGCTGCCATCTAGGCTTCTTCATTAAATAATTTCAATTAAGTATAAATGTAGCAGGCATTACATCACGAACATCCTAGCTACTATATTTACAATAGATCATTATATAAAAAAAAAAGTAAAAAACCCCTAACGATCTACTAATAATACTTCTTGAGATGTTCGACGTTCCATGATTTGCCTAGTGGTTTTCCCTTAAAGTTCTTTAGGCTGTAAACTCCATTTCCAAGGCATCAGATCACCTCATACGGTCCTTCCCAATTCGACCCGAAATTCCCTTGTTGAAAAACTCTTGGTTTCATCCTACGATTGAAGTACCCAGCAGCCCTCTGCTTACAAGCTGTCATCTTCAAGGCTGCTCTCTTTCAGTCCATCTAGTAGATCGAGCTCCGCGCTGGTGGTCGAGACATCAAGCTGCTTGGCTTTCATTCTACCAGTCTCGTTTAGGACTTTTACTTGGACAACAGCCTCCATCCCGAAGAATAACTTGAAAGGTGTTTCTCCTGTGGTTTCTCATAGGGTAGTGTGATACGCCCATAGAACATTAGGTAATTCATCTGCTCAAAGCCCCTTTTCATTCTCCAATCTTGTTTTGAGATCTCACAAGATTGCTCGATTTGTTACCTCCGCCTGCTTGTTTGACTGGGGGTGAGCTACGGAAGTGAGTTTGTGACCTATATGATAACTTGAGCAAAAATATTTGAAGCCATAGTTGTCATACTGCCTGCCATTGTCGGTGATGAGGACTCTCGGTATGCTAAATCTGCAAATAATGTTCTTCCAAATGAAGCTCTGTAATTTTGTTGTTGTAATAGTAGCCAGAGGCTTTGCTTCAACCCACTTAGTGAAATAGTCAATAGCTACCAGCAAGAACTTTCTTTGCCCTTTGGCCATGTGCAAAGGTTCTAAAATATCCATCCCCTACTGGAAGAAATGGCTTACTCCAAAAATGGTTGACTGTTGTTCAACGGGAACATGAATCAAATTTCCATGACGCTGACATGCATCGCATTTCCTCGCAAATTCCTTGACATCATCCTTCATTGTAGGCTAGTAGTACCCATGTCGCAAAGCTTTAAAGGCAAGGGTGGTCATCCCCTAGTGATTGCACAATTCCACGAGTATATTTCGAGTAACACCTCATGAGCTTCAGTTGGGCGTAAACATTTTAGGTGTGGCAAGGTAAATCCTCGCTTGTATAACTGCCCATCAATTTTTGTGAATGAGGCTGCCCGAATTTTCAACCTTCTAGCATTAGATGCATCATTAAGCAATTTGTTCTCTGTCAGGTAGCCTAGCAGTGGGTCTATCCAGCTTTCTTTATGTTCCTGCTTGCTGTGTCAATTATAAGCAAAATGCTTGACTATCGCATGATTTGTACATTCGCGGTGCTACGTAGGTTCTTAGGATTTGCCTATGCTAGCTTGGACAGGGTATACGCCCGCTCGTTGTCTCTGCGAGGGACCTTGGTTATCTTATAACTTGTAATCTCTTCTACAAGTCCCTAACTTTCATCAAATAGGATGCCATCTTTCCGTCTCTTGCCTCAAATTCACCTATCACCTGCCCGACAATCAACTGTGAGTCACTGCAAATTTCGACTGATGTTATCCCAAGTCTGGCTGCCAAACTCTGGCCCGTGATAACTGCCTCATATTCGGCGTCATTATTCATTGTCGGGGATTCAAAGCGTAACGAATATTCCAACTCTTGAGATTTCGGCCCTATCATAATGATGACTACCCCGAACCCCTCACCATGTGAGGATCTATTTACGAAGATTTTCCAAATCGCTTCAGTTTACAAGGGGCTGCCCGGTGGAGTTGTAAGCTTTGTAATAAATTTCGCCAATGCTTGCGCCTTGATGGTCGTTCTTGGCTTAAACTTAATATCAAATTTGCTCAACTCGATTGCCCACTCCAACATCCTACCCAACGTCTCAGGTCAATGCAAAATTTGCTTGACGGGCTGATCGGTCATGACCTGCACGGATGAGACTGAAGTACGGCTTTAATTTTCTAACTGCTATAATTAATGCAAATATCAACTGCTTTGTGAGGCTATAACAAGTTTCTGTACCCCTCAACACTTAGCTAACATAATAAATAGGCTTCTATTCCGTCGAAAATTCTTTCACCAGTACTGCATTGACCGCTTGTTTTGATACTGCTAAGTATAAACTAAGTACATCACCTGGGCACGGCCTAGTTAAGACTGATGGTTGTTGCAATGATTGCTCCAGAGACTCCAGCGACTCCTCACATTCCTTTGTCCATTCACAGTTGGTAGAGCCCCCAATCGCTTTACAGAG
>CAIGRP010082430.1:0-17119 GCA_903798385.1 Fraxinus cuspidata
GTGGTGGAGTTCGATGAGCGTGATGGTCGAAATGTGGTGATATGTAGATCTATAAGTGGCAGTTTGGTAGGTTGTGAAAGTGGTGGTGACGAAGAATTTATGATTTCTTTGTAATTTTTTTAAAAAACTTAAGGACTATAGCTGAAGTTGTTTATTCAATTTTTTTTCTTTGTTTTATTCGAATATGAGGGTAAAATGGTCTTTCACGGAAAAAATGAATAAAAATGACCTTTTGCGCAATGAAAGGTGGAAGGTAGGGATGAAAATGTCAAAAAATGAAAGGTAATGACGTTTTGCACAATGACATTGAAAGGTAAGGACGTTCTGTGCTCCCTTTTATTTAATGAATTTTGAAAGTACGGTGAACTTTTTAATTGGACTAATTATTCGAAATCAACTCAATCCATTATATATATATTATTTTTTTCATTTTTATTATTATTATTATTTATTTTTTTGATGTGTACAAATGTCCCCTAGAGATTTATTTATTTATTATGAAAATAAATAGATAGATATTTGTTGATTTAAATTTGAAAACTTGATTTTGATATAATCCCATGACTAATTAGATGTAGAATAAGATTCTTATCCTTGAGTATAATAAGAGTTCGTGTAAAACTGTGCAAGTTTTTTTAAAAAAATACTCTATCTACAATTTTTTTTTTTGAACTTCTATAAATGTAGTAACCCGCATGCATTGATGGAATGTTAGTGGATATGGGGTCTATTCAAAATTTCACTAAAACCACTATTTCAAAACATAAAACAAAAGGTTTTAAATAAATGCAGAGAAGCTGGCATTCTTCTTTTAAACGCAGACCTGCATGCATTGATAGAACTTGATTCATTATAAACAAATCAAAATTTTTTCCCGTTGTTTCTGATTTTCTTCTTTTGTTACGGTAAAGAAACAATTCATGGATGTGGAATCCTTGTGTGTATAGATTAGACAAAGAAAATATTATTTGTCTCGTATTGTTAATGTACGCTTCTCTCTTTTAACGAGAGACTAGCATCTTGTACTTGTTCCTGTAAGTGTTGTGCTATAAATTCAATCAATTTTGGATATAAACACTTTAATATGATTGATGCACCTTATTTATGGCTCGATATATTATTTATTTGAATTTCTATTCTAATAAATTACATAATAGAGTTCATGGATTCAAGTCTTAGTAATTTATTAATTACAAGGAGTTGTGATTTTGAAATACGAATTCCATATGACTGAATTTTAAATCATCGTGATCATAAGTAATAATGAGATTCGTATGTCATTATTATGGATAAACCATTACTTGTGGCTTTTCTTGGGAAGTAAGTAGTTGATTTCACAAGTTAAAGTGTGGTGACACTTAAATGAACAAACAAATGTTTTGTTATAGAACAAAACATTGGAGACCCGTTGGAGAGATTCCACATGGATAATTATTTGAATATCAGTGGTTAATATCTAACGTTCAATAATGGAATTGGTCCTTCGACTTGAGATTATTATAGTGTTTTATACGAGAATAGTCATACTTTTGTAAGTTGGATGTTACTCTATCAAGGGTTGCTAATACGATATCGTTCAAGTATGTAAAGAATAATATGAATGTTTTGAATGATCAATAGATAATTCGTCAAATAGTAAGAGATCATGATCTATATTTCATTCAATTAAATTAATAACGAAATCTTTGGCCAATGTATACTCATAAGTGGAAAAAGATTTTCGACTTACATAAACTTAATAGTGGATGAAAGATATGATCGATAATTAAGATTGACGTATATCCATATTTCGTAATTGATCAATGACGAAATGATTATAATTTCACGGTAAAATAATAAACTTTGTTTTGTCATACCTCGTATCATTTTCGTTACATGTATTGCCAACATTGTTAGATGTCAATATTGGACGACATATGTGAATTGATGATAAACTAAAAAAATGTATTTTAATTTATTGATTTTCATTATATCAAAATAATAATTCACGTCGTTAGGTATCGAGATCGATAATCTAATAACACACAAAAGGAGAACTAAAAGAATGAGATTCACCATTAATTAACAAGTGTTGAATAATTAATTAATTGAGTTACTTGTTAATAATTTCAAATTAATTAATTGGATTAATTAATTAAATTAATTAAATATTGAACCATGATAAGTTTAAGAGATGAGACAAACTCACTTGAACTTATATTAGCTATTAGGCGCTACATCGGCAACAAACACCTCCACAATTTGTAGCAGCAACACGAAGTGCTACAGCTTAAAGTAGCGTGAAGCGTTGCTCCTTGTAGCAGTGCTTTGCCGTTTCTAGGTGGCGCACATCGTCTTTGTGTGACGCGACGACGTGCAACCACTGACTGTCGTAGACGCATCCCCAAATGATTTTTTAAAATTTCGAATTGGGAAAGGGCTTCTCGAGAAATTTGAGAAATTGGAGGTCCTTATCCGTAATTTCAATTTGATGGTGAGTTTACAATTTTTAATGAAAGGGTATGTCATGCAATTTATGAAATTTAAGGGCTTGATTTTAATTTTAAAACAGGGCCAGAATGCAATTTTTTAAAAGGGTTTTGAATGCAATTTTGGAAAACTTTTAAATTAGATTTTTTAAAAGGGTTTTGACATTTAATTCCAATTTTGACCCATAAAAATTTTATTTAAAATTTACAAGTTTTTAGTATTCTCACAACCCTAAAAATTATTACCATTGTATATCTAATCATTCCCTTATAAACAACTTTTTCTGGAGAAGTTAAGATGTTGATATATGTCTTAATTTTTTAATCACATTGAAAGTTTTTTCTTCTTTATCCGTCATTATTTCTTTTTAACCCCTAATTCATATCTGTCTTAATTTCCTTTCTTCTTGTATTATGTTCGATTAATCATCTCGTTCATGTTCCTTTTAATGCAAATATTGCTTATGAATTTAGTACACCTATATCTGTCAATTAGAAATAGTTTGTTGTTGTTTTTAAAGTAGCACAATATTATAATTAATATTCTTGAAAAATATTACTTGCTCTTGAAGAGTATTAATTATAATTTTCAATATTTCAGAAGAATATTGGCATATTACTCTTAAAGAAGTAATAGTAAAATATAACGTGCTCCCGAAGTAGCACATGTTTCGAAAAATATAATATTTTAAATTATTATTTATCCATGAAGGAAAACACGTAACTCATATCCTGTTGATAATGACTACTTGATTAATTATTGTGTGATATTTAATCATATTTTTCAAGATTAATTGTATTTTATTTTATGACGAAGTTACTCAAATAGTAAACATCAAAAAATTCGAGATGAATTGTCAAAATATCTATTTAGTTGGTAGTGCAAATATTCACGCTATTCTTTAAGACAAAAAGTTTTGTGTGGACTTAATATTAGCAGAAAATAATGTTAATATAAGATCAGGCGCATCGAATATCGTAGAAAGCTCCAGAGGAGCTTGTAATTATTTTCTTAAATAATATAAAATTATATATTGAAGGTTCACTTTATTCTAGTAAATTCAGAAGAAATTTGCTTAATTTTAAATATATTCGCTGTAATAGATATCAATCACATTGAGACGATATAAGAAAATAATATTGAATATCTTTACATAACTTCTTTTGTATTTGATCAGGAGCAGATAAAAGAAAAACTTCATGCACTCCGATCGGCATGTATTATACATTTATAAAAATGATCAAATCAAACATTATCATGAACCGAAAGTTCGTTGATCTAAAAAAATTTATAATTTGGCAAGATCGATTTGGACATTCAAGAAATATTATGATACGTCGAATAATAAACAACTCACATGGACATCATTTAAAGAATCGGAAAATTCTTTTACCTAATAATTATTCATGTGTAACTTGTCGCAAGGCAAGTTAGTTATTAAACCTTCGACTATAAAGGTCAATTTGAATTTTCAACTTTCTTAGAAAGAATTCATAGATATATATATATGTGTGTGTGTGTGTGTGTGTGTGTGTGTGTGTGTGTGTGTGTGTGTGTGTGTGTCAATACACTTACCATGTGGAATATTTTGTTATTTTATGGTATTAATTGATTCTTCTACTAGATAGTCACATGTTTGCCTACTTTTCACTATGAATGTAGTTTTTTCTAGACTACTTGATCAAATCATAAAATTACGAGCGCAATTCCCCGATTACTCAATCAAAACTATTCGTCTTGACAATTCAGGTGAATTTAGATCACAAGCATTTGATAATTATTGTATGACAATTGAGATTGATATTGAACATTCGATTGCACATGTCTATACATAAAATGGTTTAGCGATGTCATTTATTAAACGTCTACAACTTATTGCTAGACCATTACTTTTGAAAACAAAACTTTCAGCTTCTGTTTGGTCATATCAGACCAACTTCATATTATTAATTTTTACCTTTACAACGACATTTGGTCATGAACCTAATATTTCTCACCTGCGGATTTTTGATTGTGCTGTTAAAGTCTTTATTTAACCCTCACAATGTACTAAAATGGGTCTCCAGCAAAAAAATGGGATTTATGTGAGTTTTGATTCACCATCTATTATTAGGTATCTTGAACGTTTAACGGGTGATTTATTTATTGCACATTTTGCATATTATCATTTTGATGAAATTACTTTCCAACTTTGGGAGGGAAAAAACTATATCCTAATAAACAATGTAATTTTTTGGAATGAAACAACTCTATCTCACTTTGATCACCGCAATAATCAATGCGAGCAAGATGTTGAAAAAATAATTTATTTGCAAGGAGTTGCAAATCAATTACCATATGTATTTGTTAACACAAGAAAAGTGTCAAAGTCATATATACCAGCAAAATATATTTTAGCAAAAATTGATGTCTCTGCAGAACAATTTGTTATAGCAAACGAGTCCCAAAAAGGCCAAAATCGTGATCGACCAGTTGGTTCAAAAAATTATGTACCTCGAAAAAAAAGTACAAGAGAAAAACCAACTAAAAATTTCAGAAGAAGTAACATTAGAAAATATTGATTAATCAAATATTGAAAATATGGTTTTTGAAGAACCACGAGTATCCGAAAATAATGAAATTTAAATAAATTATATGTTATATCATAAATTATGGGAGCGAAATAATGTTATTATAGACAATATTTTTGTCTTTAACGTGGCTCTTGATATTTTGCAAAATGAGGATCCTGAACAACACTTTTTTTAAAGACTGTCACATAAAAATGATTTGGCCAAAGTCGAAAGAAATCATACAGGTAGAATTGAATTTTTTAGAGAAATGGAAAGTATTTGGACATGTAGTTCGAACACCTGAAAATGTAATTCTTGTTAGATACAAATGAGTTTTTGACGAAAGAGAAATGAAAATAATAAAATTACAAGTACTAGGAATTGATTATGAGGAAATATATTATCTCGTAATGTGTGTGTGTGTGTGTATATTGTTACAAAAATGACGATATTTGTTCATGTGTTTTTATAAAGAAACAAATATTGGATTTGCAATTGTGGCAGTTTATGTTGATAATTTAAATTTAATTGGAACTTCTAAAGAACTCAACAAAATTGCAAATTATTTGAAAATGAATTTGAGATGAAAGATATGGGAAAAAACCAAATTCTGTCTTGGATTGCGGATTGAATATTTTTCAGAAGGATTATTTGCTTATTAATCTACATATATAGAAAAAATTTTAAAACGTTTTTATTAGGATAATGCACATCCATTGACATCACATATGGTTGTTTGATTATTTGATGTGGAAAAAGATCATTTTCATCTACTTGAAGATGGAGAAAGTGTTTTTGGTCTTGAAGTACCATATCTTAATGTACTTGGAGTAGTAACTTATCTTATAAACTGTACTCGATCCAAAATAATTTTTTCTATAAATCTCATTACAAGATATAGCTCTACACCAAAACAAAGACATTGGAATGGTGTTAAACATATTTTTCGTTATTTTATTCTCAAAAGTCGAGATCTGCTTTAGTGGGATATACAGATGTTGATTATCTATCTGACCCACATAAAGCTAAATCACAAACAGAATACGTGTGTTACACGTGGATGTACAGCTATATCATGGAGATCTGTAAAGCAATCATTGACAGCAATATTCTCAAATCATTCTGAAATTATTGCAATCTATGAAGCAGACCGAGAATGTGTATGGTTGAGAAATACGACCCATCATATATAAGTATCACGCGGATTAACTTTTACAAAAGATAGTCTAACAATTTTATTTGAAAACAATGCTGCTTGTATTGTAAAATTCAAATGGGGTTATATCAAAGGTGATAAGACATATTTCTCCAAAATTCTTTTCCACACGAGCTTCAAAAGAAGGTGACATTGATGTTCAATAAATTTGCTCAAGTAACAATGTGACTTATTTATTTACAAAAATACTGTCAATATCTACATTCAAGAAATTGGTTTACAAAATTAGAATGCGCCAACTCAAAGATTTTCAATGATCAACATCAGAGGGAGTGAATGTACTATTTGTCCTTCGTTTAGGTTTTATCCCACTGGATATTCCTAACAAGGTTTTAATGAGACATCATCTAAGTTTATTAACGAATGACAATTGTATCCCTACAACCCTAAAAATTATTATCACTGTATCCCTAATAATTTCCTATAAATTTAGTACTATAGTTCTCATTATAATACACACACGTTTATTGATTTTTATTCTATTTTCTCTTTTTTTCTCTCTTCACAACAAAAATTAGATTTTAACTTAAAAATTAAACTTTGACCCTGAATTGAATTTTATTTTATTTAGAAGTTTTATATTAAATTAAAATTTTAATTCAATTGCAATTAGATTGGACTCTAATTTGATATTTAATTAAAATTTGATTTTAATTAAATATCTTACCCTAATATATTCTAGGAATTAGAGTTGGACTCCAATTTGACATTTAATTAGAATTTGATTTAATTAAATAATTCAACCCTATAATTATGGAATTAGAGTTGGATCTAATTCATTATCTAAATAAAATTTATTTTTATTAAATAAATTCACTAATTAAATTAATTGATTAATTAATTATTTAATTGTTATATCCATTTGTGTAAATAAGTTTAGACGACATTAATTGCTAGAAACTTGAACTATGTTTATATATAATATTAGATAGCATATAGGAATGCATTTATATGTTTTATTGGTGGATGATTATGGACCCAACCATGTGGATATGTTGAATGACTAATTTTATTCTTATTGTAATTTAGGTCTACGAGCTCTTATTTATTTGGACTTGCGAGTTCGTTGTAATTATTATGAACCCACAAGTCCAATTATTTAGGTTTGCATGCCAACTAATATAGGATATATAGATTGCAACTAAACTAATTGAAGATGTAAGAAAATGAGGAGACCATAGAGATGGAGCATTGTATGAGTCAATGCAACACCCCCTAAGAACTGATCAACTAGTCTTTCTTATGAACCGGGAAGATTAGATAGTATAAGTCCATAACCATCCACTATTATATGTATGTTTAGTTGAATGCTAGATGTATAATAAAAGATATATAATTATTATGATATAACCTTTGCATGATAAGTCACTCGCTAAAATATTAAGTCATTTTATTATTCACATTTCATCATTATAGTGAAAAATCAGAATCCTCAATTGATCTCAACTTGTTGAGTACACTCAAAGCTGGTTTATTATGGGCACCTTTGACACTATGAATTATTCGATATTTCTGAATGATAAGTTTGATTTAAACTAAAATTTATCTTTTGTTGAGTACACTCAAGGAGATAAATTCTAGAGGCATATTAAGCTAACACATAAAATATATGAAAATAAAGAGTTCTCAGCTTAATGAACTGGAGTTATATGGAAATACAATTGATAGTATCTACTCAAATATTTTATTAAGGTTTGTTGAGTACACTCAAGGTCTTAATATAACAAATGTGATTACTGCCCATTGTGAGTCAAGTATGGATTCTATAAATTTATGTGAGATGTTCATAAACTCAAGGGGATAAATTCTAGAAACATGTTAAGTTAACACATAAGATGTGTGAAAACAAAGAGATTAATGATCGGGGAGTCGAATGGAGATACAATTGATAATAGTATTTACCCAAATATTTTATTAAGGTTTGTTGAGTACACTCAAGGTCTTAATATAACAAATAGGATCTCAACCTACTATGATTCGAATTTGGATTCCATAAATTTATGTGAGAAAGTCATAAATTTGAGTTGAATAGTGGGAGCTTAATTAATTTAATAAAAAACCACGTTAAATTAATAGATGTATTTTATATATTATTATTTACTTTTCGTCATTTACATTTATTGAATCATGAGTAATCATATGTATTTGAAAGGTATATTGGATGCCAACAACTAAATCAATTTTTCTTGATTAGCATCGCAATTTGAGAATTATTCTCATGCATGAGAGAATTGATTATGTTCTTGAGTAGCCTTTTCCAGAGGCATGTGCTGATGACTCGACTAAGGAAGAGATGTCTGTTATAATAAACATCGCGATAACAGTAGTACTGCAACATGTATGATGTTTGCATCTATGTCACTTGGGTTAAAAACTCAACATGACGGTATAGATGCTAACACATGATTTTTCATCTCAAAGAGTTGTATGAAGAATATTCATGTGTGGAAGGATTTGAGACTTTCAAGCAACTATACGGTGCAAAATGGCAAAAAGATCTTTAGTTAGTGCTCATGTACTTCAGATGTTGACTACATGGAGAAGTTGTCTTAATTGGGTTTAGTCACGGACCATGAACAAAATATTGACTTGGTTCCGCAATCTCTACCAAATAGTTATTCAAAGCTAATTATGAATTTTGATATGAATAAGCTCAATGCACACTAACTGAGTTGCTGAACATGTTTAAAACTGTTGAGCCTAACATCAAAGTTTGTAGTGGGCAAGTCTTGACCATTGATTCCTCTAAGGTCACTAAGAGAAAGTTTAAAGGAGCTTTGAGAAAGCATCTAAGATGGCTAAGACAGTCAAGGCAAATAAGGACATTATCAAGTCTCGTGATCTTTGATATCATTTTGGAATGATATATTATTGGAAGAGAAACTGTAAGACTTATATCTACTACATTAGCTTGGGTATTAGATACTAGATATAGATCTCATATTTGTATAAATGTGTAGAAACTAAATAGAAGTAAATCACTGTAAAAGGGAAAAGTTGACCTACACGTTGAAAATGAACAAAGGTTGCTACATTACCTGTAGGAGCATACTTCTTGCAATAGCTTTTAGGCTTAGTATTAGAATTAGAGAAATGTTATTATGTTCACACCTTTACCAAGAACGTTATTTAAATTTCATGTTTGGATATGAATTATTTTAATGTTAGGACAATTATTGTTCCTTTTATCTTGATAAAATCTTAATGGTTATACTAAATTATCCAAATGACATTTNTATTGAGTATTCTATAATAAATATGAAGATTGAAAAGCATAAAAGTGATAATATGAATAACATTTATATCTGGCATTGCATACTTGATCATAGAAATAAAAATGCAATTACAAAATTACATAATGATTTATATATGGGATCAACTGATTTTAAATAATTTGACAAATGCGAATCATGTTTATTAGGCAAGATGACCAAATCCCCTTTTACTTGAAAAGTGAAAGAGATGCACAATTACTGGGCCTAATACATAGTGATGTATGTAGACTCATGTCAATTACTACTAGATAAGGACTCTCTTATTTCATCACACTTACTGATGACTATTTCAGAAGTGGTCATCTATACTTGATGAAATTCAAACTTGAAGCGCTTGAAAAGTTCAAGGAATTCAAGCGGCAGAAGAGAAACAAACAGGTAAAAGTATTCTCACACCAAAATCAGATCGAGGAAGATAATATCTAAAGGGAGAATTTTAGATTATCTAAAAGAGAATGAGATTCTCTCGCACTAGACTCCGCTATATACACCGCAACATAACGGTGTGTATCTGAAATGAGGAATCACACACTATTACATACAATGCGATTAATAACGAACCATGCAAACCTCCCAAAATCATTTTGAGGTTATTCACTAATTGTCGTGTGCTACATATTAAATCATGTCCCATCTAAATAGGTCGAGAAAGCTCTATACGAGTTATGGAAAGCTAGAAGACCTAACTTGTCTAATATTAAAGTTTGGGATTGTGACGACTATGTGAAGCTTACTGAATCGGATGAACTTGAGTCTAAATTCAATAAATACATATTTGTGGGATATTCAAAAGTGATAATTAGATATCAACTCTATAATCCCATTGAGAAGAAATGCTTTGTCTCAAGACATACCGTTATCCTAGAGAAAGAGTTCATTCTAAGATAAAACCGTGGGAGCAAAATAGAACTTGAAGGAGTTCAAGAATCAACAGATATAGTTGACCAAGTAGATGAACTCGAATCTGATCTCATACCTGCTAGGGACATACTCTTGATCAGGAAGACTTTTGAGGACTCATCAGCTCCGTGTAAAATTTGTAGGATCATTCTACCTCTTAGTAGGTACAAATACATGATTACTAATCAAGTATTACTAATCGATACTGATGAACCTACTAGTTAAGCATAAACAAAGTCAAGTATTAACTTAAAGAGATAGTAAGAGGCCATGAAATCTGAGATGAACTCGATGTATGTGAATAAGGTAAAGACCTCGATCGACTAGTCTGATGGGATATAACCTATAGGTTGTAAATGAGTTTACACGAAAAGGTTGACATGGATGGAAACACCTATGCATACAAAGCAATACTAATAGCAACAAAGACAAAGGGTTTGCTTTGATGAAACCTTTTGACATGTAACCATGCCAAAGTCCAATCGGAATTTGCTTGCAATAGTTGTATACCATGACTATGAGTTATGGCAAACATATGTCAAAATTGTATTCCTTACCAGGAACATGCAAAAGGAAGTGTACATGACACAACTAGAAGGTTTTGAATCCAAATATGCTTATAAGGTATGCAAGTTTTATTAATCCACAAATGGATTGAAGCAAGCCTCTTGGAGTTAGAATCTTCGATTTGATGAGAAAGTCAAAATATTTGATTTTATTAAAAACGAAAACGATCTGTGTGTTTACAAGAAGATAATTGAAGCGTTGTAATATCCCTGATATTATATGTAGATAACATATTATTAATAGGAAACGACATTCTTATATTTCAATCGTTGAAATTATGGTTATCAAATAATTTTCTTGTGAAAGATATGGAGAAACAACTTGATCTATAAGGATAGATCTAGAAAATTGCTTAACTCGTCCCAATCTACATATATAAAATCTTCTAAAATCTTCAGAAGATTTTATATGGAAAAAGTGAACTAAGAGTTTATAGATACACCGATTTTAACTTCTAGTTGGACTAGAATGATAGCATATCTCAATCACAATATTGGTTAACTTTTAAGCAGTGTGCTGTAAATGTTTCTAACAAGAAACAATAGTTGATTTAATAGCAGAAACCCTATACATCCTTACTTTAGAAGTAACAAATGTTGTGGTCTGGACCAGGAAGTTCATCAATGAACTTGAGTAGTTTCTAACATTGTTGATCACATACTTCTGTATTATGATAAGAATAGAGCCATCATGTAAGCAAATGAACTAAGTCCAAACATGTGTTAAGGCGGTAACATTTCATCGGAGAGATAATACAAAGAAATAACATAAAGGAATAACGGATTTCCACAATTGATAATATTGCAAATCCATTGACAAAGAGTTGTCGTACCATAATCATGATTGTCATGTAAATTCTTATTCTATTAGATACATAAATGATTGGATCTAGTGCAAGTAGGAGTTTGTAAGTATTGTGTCCTAGGTCCAATCGACTTTGGACATAAACACATTTAATATGATTGATGCATATTATTTATGGCAGGATCTATTATTTATTTGAATTACTATTCTAATAAATTAAATAATACTGTCTGTAGATTCATGTTTTAGTTTTTTAATCACAAAGAGTTGTGATTGTGAGATACAAATTACATATGACTAAATCTTAAATTATCAGTGGACGTAAGTAATAACAAGATACGAATAGACTATCATGTGTTGCATTTCTTACTTGTGAAGTAAGTAGTTGATTTCACAAGTTAAAGTGTGATGACACTTAAATGAACACATGCATATTTTGTTATAGAATAAAACATTGGAGACCTGCTGGAGAGATTTAACATGGATAACTATTTGAGCGTAAGTGGTTAATCTCTAATGTTCGGTAAAAAAATTGGTCATTCGACTTGATGTCACCATAGTGTATTATATGAGAACATTCATACTTTAGTGATTTTAGATGTTGTTATGCCAAGATACGTCATCGTTCGAATATGTTAAGAATCATATGAAGGTTTTGAATGATCAATTGATGATTCGTTATTCTTAGATTGTAAGAGATTATGATTTACATTTCATTCAGTTAAGTTGATAATGCAATCTTTGGTCAATGTGTACCCACAAGTCAAAAAACTTACATTAACATCGTAATTGATCATATCATATTGGCGAAAGGATTATAGTTTCACAATAAACGAACTAGTTTGTTTTTATCATACCACGTGATATTTTCCGTCACATGTATTGTCCAAACATATTGCTAGAAGTAAAACTGGGACGACGGATGTGAATTGATGATAAATTAAATGTGGTATTTTATTTTGATCAGATCAAAATAATAATTCACGTCATTAGGCATCGTGAATGAGAACCTAATATGTTACACACAAAAGGAGAACTAGAAGAATAAGATTCACAAATTAATTAATTAGCATGTATTGAACAATTAATTAATTGGATTACTTGTTAATAAGCCTGAATTAATTAATTCATGTACCTAATTTAATTAATTGAATTAATTAAATATTGGACCATGTAAAGTTTAAGAGACGGGCCAATGACACTTGAACTTATATTAATAAGCTATTAGGGTTTCAGAAAAACTGAACACAATTATATTCTTATTAGCACAAGAAAAGAGGAACTCTAATTCTCTCAGTTTTGTTCCCTATTTGAATTTATATTAGAGGCTCGACAATTGGACAACTGTGGATTGTAGATTGTGATTGTTTGTGTTCAAGATAATCAAAAGAGTTTGTAGAATTCAAGAAATGTATAATTTTTTTTATCACAGTTTCTATTTAAATACAAAGCAAATCTTTTGTGAGAATTGAAATCTGTTTTATTTTACGTTGTATTAAGTAAATTCCCAACAGTTCCCCCTTATTTTTTTTATTTGATTAGAATTAGAATTTTCTTTCTTCTGATTTTTTTTTTTTTTTACAATGTTGAACAACTTCATGATACAATTTTTTTTCTTCGATGATTTTTTTCTCAATTTTGTATAGTTTTTTTATATTTCCTTTTTAGATTAATTATTTATTGTGTTTATCTATTTGCTTCTTCTTCTTCTTCTTTAAAATATTTTCATCTATATCGTATTATTTCTTATATCACAAATTTATTCGCACTCAGGTTATATATACATGAACACACATGTATGCAATGGATGATTGCATGTGCTTTAATAGTGTGCATTTTAGTGTGATCAAAATGTATGTAGGTGTGCAATATGCGATTTTTTTTCAGTAATTGGCTTCTTCATTTTGTCTTTGCAAATTTTATATTTCTTTTGTTTGTTTTCCTTTTTGTTTGTAGTAATGATTACAACATGGTATTTTATTTCCGCTTAACATTTTTTAACCATGTAGATCAAATTTGATTGGTTTTGATTTGATCTTTATTTTTTAATCGCATAGCTCTAATAAAATTAAAACAAACATTTTTCTTTCACCTTGTTTTTTTTAGAAATTTGATTTTTTCGAAGTAGCTCAAGAAATTTAGTTTCGACCTATTTTTTTTTTCATGGAAGATGTGAACTTTTGTAAAGTTCAAAAGATATGTTTTAGAAATTTGACTCAAAAATTTTAGACCGTTCCATGCACTTTGAGGACAAAGGATTGGAACATTCAAAGTGCAAGAAATCTTATGTTGAGGATCAATGATCGAAACCTTTTACAGCCTAAGGCATCTTATGTTGAGCATTGAGGATCAGCACCTTTCACAGTCCAAGAGGACCAAGGACTGACACATTTCACAATTTAAGACATCTTATGTTGATGATTAAGGATTGGCATCTTATGTTGAGGATAAAGGATCGACACCTTTCACAATTCAATGTAGCTTATGTTGAGGAATAAGGATCGAGACCTTTCACAGTCCAAGAGGACCAAGGACACCTTGAGTTCAAGGCATTTTATATTGAGGACCAAGGATCAGTACCTTTCACAGTCCAAGAAGACCAAAGACAGACACCTTTCACAGTCAAGGCATCTTGTGTTGAGGACCAAGGGCCAACACTTTCCATAGTCTACGACATTTATGTTGAGGACCAAGGACCAGCATCTTTCACAGTCTAAGACGTATATGTTGAGGACAAAGGACGGGCACCTTTCCCAATCCAAGGCATTTATGTTGAGGGCCAATGACCAACACCTTCCACGGTCTAAGGCATTTATGTTGGGGACCAATAACCGATACATTTCATAGTCCAAAGCATTTATGTTGAAAGCCAAAGATCAACACTTTTCACAGTCCAAGATATTTTATGTTGAGGACCAAGGACCAACACCTTTCATAGTCCAAGGCATACATCTCAAAATAATTCATCGTAGACATGAGACTGAAGGAAGCTTTGAGGACTTCATCATGTGCAAGAGATTGATAGAAGTTTTGAACATAAAGCTCAGACAACTCGACCACGGACTGATTTTCCAAATGAATTCCATTCGAAGAAATTGAAAATTTACGAAAAATTGGATCCATTTTGATTTCAATCTAGGTAAAGAGGAACATATCAAACTCCAGTCAACTACCAAAATTTTAAATTATACTCTAAGCCACAAAAAAAACATTAAAGATCTCGAACAAACTATGTTAACACGCCAAATCCATAATAAAATACAATTTCTTAAGAATTTGATGGAAAATATGACATAATATGAATAAGGGTGTCCTGAAAAAACATAATGGTGACTGGTGAATAGTGATGATTCATAAGAAGAAAACTTTTTTTCATAAAGTTGGTAGGCAGGAAGGGAAGCAGGCAGGTGGCTCAATATTTCTAGTTGTTTCAAGAAAATCCAAAAAAAATATCATTTTACTGTTAAGATAAAACTATTTCACATGAATTAAAGAAATTAGCGTACCTTAACAAAGAAAACCCCAATGTACTGAGATGATCTGTACGTAGAAGTGGTACAATCTCAACCGTTGAAAGAGTGACCGGCTATAACAGCGAGTCACCGGTAATTTTCATGGAAATGATTAGTAATTCATGCACTAGTCTATTAATTGGCCAGTTGAACAGCCTAAAGTCTCTCTTCTCCAGTCAACACTATTGACTTTTTTGTCCCAAACATACTCCAAAGAAGACCAATGGAGACCTAGAAGTTTTAAGCATGAAACCACTGAATTTTTAAGATCCGGATGAAAGAATTATTTCCATTTTCCAAAAGATTTTTTAACCAGTTCCAGGACATTTGACTGGAAGTGGATACTAAAGCTTAGTGAGTACCAACTTCAACTTGAAATGATCTTGGCCATACCTTTTTTGTTGAAGGACCTCGCCATACAAGCTTGATAACATTCAAGGTACATCTATACCTCTAATCTCTTTTCATCCAAAGCTTCTAGCTTTTTGAGTCAAAGATGAGCATTTTCTTTTGTTGTCAAACATTTTTAGATGGCAATTTGAAGTGATGCAATTTGACACTATAAAAAAGTACGGATTCCAATCCTTACACCAAAGCATAAGGAGTAACTTGTATTGGAGTCCGATAAGCATTGTAAACTGATGTGCACTATGTATTTTAGAGTGGGCTCTTCACGACATGCACTGCTTCATTACTACTTAAGCATCGAAGGAAAACTCCATCAAATGATCGTCAATAAAGTGTATCCTTATAAAAGATAAAGAGGGATGCACATTTCCTAATTTTGGTCTTTCGTTGTGGACTATCATGAAACTTTTGATGTTAAAGGAATCAATTATTTGTTGTCTCCGATCATCATTTTCCTCATCAATGAAGTAACATTATTGTTTTCCTCCAGATTATTAAGCAAAAATGAAGGAAGCACCTATATTTGAGCAGCTGATATGGGTGAGAACAGTTTTCATTTGTTCTAGCTAAAACAACAACTGAGCTAGCTAATGCATCGAATTCTCTCTTTTTACTTCAAGTACGAATTTGATTTTTACTGAATCAAATCATTTCATAAACATTGTTGCATATTTGTTATATGGCCTCAAGTCTGAATTACGGACTTCATACTCAACTAAAAGTTGGTTGATTATCAATTTAGAATTTCTAAAAACTTCTAACGGATGGACATTCATATCTAATGCTATCTCTAAGCTAAGGATAAGGTCTTGATGTTCTGCTACATTATTTGAAGATTTCTTTGTTAAGGTAAATGAGTAAGGCATGACCAGATGAGGAGTAATAAAAACTACTCCTACCCCAGCAACGTTACTTCGAGTTGTCCCATTGAAGAATAGCATCATGATTGCATAACTTCAATAAATAGAACTTTTTCATCTGGAAGGTTTTCATAAAGTTCCCACTCCCCCGAATTCCGATAATCTTCCTATTCTCCCAGAAAGAATTGGCCAGGACATTATGTGCTTTGATGGATCAATCTTTGATACAAGATTGATTGTATGTAACATAGGGTTAATTACCCCAACAGTCACTGAACTTTACCGAAGGTTTCCACCAGGTCACTAAACTTCAAAGGCTACATGGTCAGTCGCTAAACTTTCCAAATTGTAATCCCATCTAGGGATGGCAACGGTTCGGTTCGGGGTCGGTTCGGCCAAAACCATAACCGCACCATAATCACGTAAGTCGGTTCGGTTCGGCTCGGTTCGATTCGATTCGGTTTGGTTAATAACCACGAAAATAAATTATTTTTTTATAAATCTAAACTCCAACCGCCAATTGAAAAAAACAATTATGAAGAAAAGTCAATAAAAA
>CAIGRP010082431.1:0-19480 GCA_903798385.1 Fraxinus cuspidata
CAAGAAAGATATGGACTTATCTATTGAAAAATAAATTTGAGACATTTCAAAATTTTAGAACTTGGTTGAAGATGGTGGAAAATAGACTTGATAAGAAGTTAAAAACTCTAAGAACTGATGATGGATTGGAATTTTGCAATGCTCTGTTTAATAACTTCTGTAAAAAAAAAAGGGATTGTAAGACATAGAACCGTTAAACACACACCTCAATAGAACGGGATCACTGAAAGAATGAATAGAACTATAATGAATAAGATTAGGTGTATGCTGATCAGCTTTGTATTAGCTAAAGGTGTTTGAGCTGAGGTTGTGACTACAGCTGCTTATCTTATAAATAGATCTTCATGCAGTTATGTTGAGTTAAGACTCCATGAACTTTGGACTAGGAAGCCCCCAAACCTTTCTCACATTAGGGTGTGTGGATGTGCAGCATATGCACATCAAATTGAAAGAAAATGAAAATGTGTTATGCTTGGGTACCCGGAAAGAGTTAAAGGGTACAGGTTGTGGGTGTTAGGTGTGAAAGGCATTTAAATCATTAATAGCAGGAATGTCGCATTTAATGAGTTCGAAATGCCGTGTTTGAAAAATAAAAAAATGATAATTCTAAAGAGCAAACCAAAGAGAATACTTCACAGTTTGAGGTAAAGTTAGCTAGACTCAGTTACACCCAACCTGAAAATGTTGAGATTGGTGTTGAACAATCTATGAAAATATTGTTAACACAAATGGCGATGAAGTAGATGTACCTCAAGTTGAGGTTGAAACTAAAATTGAGAACACTAATATCCCCACAAATGAAACTAGCATTCAAGATTATCAATTGGTCAGAGATAGGGAAAGAAGACCAAGTTAGACCAAATCCAAGATATGAAATAAATAATTTGACCTACTTTACTCTCATCTCTGGTGAATCTCTAGAGCATTCAGAACCTTCATCTTATGAAGAAGCTATAAATAGTTCTGATTCTGAGAAGTGGAAAGAGGCTATGAAAGAGGAAATAAAATCCTTACTTGATAATAAAACATTGAGACTTGTAAAGAAACCTGAAACTTAGAGAATTGTTCAATGTAAAAGGATTTTCAGAGTAAAGGAATGAATTAATTCTACTGATCCTTTGAGGTATAAGGCAAGACTCGTGGCCAATGGTTTTACTCAAAAGGAAGGTGTTGATTATAATGAAATCTTTTCTCGTGTAATCAAATATAAAACAATAAGATTGATTCTTGCACTAATTGTTCAATTCAATTGGGAACTTGAACAATTAGATATCAAGACTGTTTTCTTACATGGGGAGTTAGAATGTGACATTTATATGAGTCAACCACAAGGTTTTGAGGAAAAAGGAAAATTTGACTTTGTGTACAAGTTGCAGAAATCTCTGTATGGACTTAACTAAAGTCTTAGATAGTGAATATGTTGCTGAAGATTAGTTTTAGGAGAAATGAATATGATCATTACTTGTACTATAACAATACTAAAGCTGGCAATGAGGTGTATCTACTTCTATATGTAGATGATATGTTGCTAGCTAACTCTAGCAAAGTTGAGATATTAAGACTTAAGAATCTAACTTCTATATGTAGATTAGATGTTGCTAACTAGCTCTAGCAAAGCTGAGATATTAAGGCATAAGAATCTCCTAAAATCTGAATTTGATATGACAGACTTAGGGAATGCCAAGAAAATTTTAGGCATGATTATTAACAGGAATGGGAAAGAAAATACATTTACTATATCTCAGGAAATCTACTTAAATAAAGTTATAACCAAATTTGGCATGAAAGAAGTTAAATTTGTTAATGTTCCCCTTGCTGCCCACATGAACCTATCTTCAGCCTAATGTCCCAAAACTGAATCTGAAATTAAAGATATGAAGAACATTCCATACGCTAATGTCATAGGGTCTGTCATGTTCTCTATGATTACAACTAGGTCGGATTTGACATATTCTATTAATTTTCTAAGTAGGTTTATGTCTAATTCGAGGAAACATCATTGGGCAGGGTTAAAGTGGTTATTAAGATATATAGCTCGAACACTTAGAGTAGGTTTGGTATTTAAGAAGAGATCTAATCCATTAACATTGAAAGAGTATGTAGACTTTGATTTTTCCGGGGATAAAGACCAAAGGAAGTCTACTATCGTATATTTCTTTACACTTGGTGATAATTGTATCACTTGGAAGTCACAAATTTAACATATTGTTACATTATCTAGTACAGAGGCTGAATATGTTGCAATAGTTGAATATGTAAAAGAATGTATCTAGTTAAAGGGAATTTTGGGAGAGTTGAATTTTTTACATGGGACACCTACAATTTTCACTGATAGTCTAAGTGCTTTACTTTTATGCAAAAATCATGTGTGTCATGAAAGATCCAGATATATTAAGGTGAAGTACTATTTTATACGTGAGAAAATTGCATGTGGTGAGATTATACTTGAGAAAATTCATATTGATGTAAATCCATCTAATATGGGAACCAAATTTTTACCTTTAAATAAGTTTAGAATAAGAATTTGTTTATCTTTACTGCATAGTGATACTGGTTAATCTTTTACAAGTACCCGGGTGATGAAGTTGGACCTTTCCATATAATTAGTGCACAATTTAAGCATATTGTAGGGAGTTTGCATTTTTGGAACCAAGGTAAAGATTGAAAGTAAAAATCGTGTTTCAAAAATTACAACTCTTTAAGTGATTATGTTCACGTAGCCATTTTCTATTGGTTTAGTCTTTGTTGCCTGGATTGTGCTTTCTCTCCTTCATTTTAGACCGTTGATCAGATCTAAGGGCTATGATTTGTTTGAGCCTTATTTCACGTGTTTGGTTGTGACTCTTAGGTTTTAGAATTCATTTTGCCTCTAGTTCTCTTCAAGAAAAAAAGGGTTCCCGTCTTTTGCTCTCTGTGTGATTCTCTTCTTCCATTGTTTAAGGAGTTATTCTTGTATGATTCTTGTAGTTCTTTCGCATATGTTAACAGTAGCTTGAATCTGTATTTTTAGCATTTTTGATTAGTTTCTGTTTGAGTGATTTATGCGATAGGGTTTGCGGTTTTTAGGTTGAAGTTCTAAGAGATCTATTTCGATCAGTGACTAGAACATAATCAAGGGCCTGATTTTGGTTCCATTTGTAAAGATACCCCCCTAGACGATTTTCTTGGTGCACTGGTGGATTGGGCTGGTAGCTGAGCCCTCCCAAATTAGGTATAGCCGAACTTGGTTAACATTTTTTGTGTTGATTTCATTTTCTGTTATGTGCGTTCTTGAGTGTGTTGTTCTTGATTGTGCATAAATTGGGTATTTTCGATCTCTGTCTGCATTCTTGGAAGAATACAATCCCAACAAAAACACTCTTTTCGACAGCTTCGATCGGGCTGTCACCCTTAGGTGGGTCCTAACTGCCTGTCAGCTGAATGGTAACTGATATGTTGATTGAGGTATCTAGAATTCTAATCAAAACTTCATCATCTTTGATTTGTGGGTCGTCAAATTCTTTTTACCGAAGCACTTCTGGGCCACCGGGCTTGCAATCACTACCACCTTCATTCTTTTTCAGTTCTTCTCACTGTTGCTTCGGTGTGTGGGTGTGTGAGAGAGCGAGTGTGTTGATGGATGGGGTGCAGGTGGACGCTGGAGTCTCAGGCCTTACGGTGGACTGCATAGTTGCTTAACTGGGAAAAAATGCAATTGGCGTAATTTTTTTTGAAAATTCATTTTTCTTACAACTTCATATTCTCTTGGCCATGTTCGTGTTTAGATTTTTAATAAATATTAATGAAATAAGTGATTGAAAAGTTGTAAATCTTATTAGATATATGGTTAAAATTAATTATTAACTTTAATTTAGATTAAAACCTTACTTTTTATTCCTATGCGAATTACTTTCTAATCATGTACTCTTAAATAATTATTTTTCACAATTTATTCTTAAAAAATCTACCACAAACAAGCGCTGAGGGCTCATTTGGCATGATGCTTGAAAGGCCAAAAAGAATTTTTGAGATCCAAAATTTGCTTTTTTCATTTTGTTAATTTTATGAAAGTATTTCTTCTAATCAGAAGAGTTTTAAAGAAAGTTAATTCAATGTGACTTCCTCTACAAATACTTTTGGAATATAAAAGTCTTTTAAAAATTAATTTCAAAAACAAAATTAATGTAATTTTCTTTAAAAGTCATGACAAACGAGCCTTTAATCTTTACCGACAGACATTTACAAAATCATATTTCAAAGCTGGACTTTTCCTTTCTTTGAGGCCGAAATCAAATTTTAAATCCTCAACCTTTTGCGTCTTTGATAGAATCAGTCATTTTAGATAGAAACTATCAATTCTAATACCAAAATGGCATGTGTGTATTTCTTTGAGGGTAAAATAAATGATTCGAATATGGTATATATTAAACTACACAAAACAAAACAAAATTTGACAATATAAAAAATTTGTCATTTTACTCTATCTCGATTATGTCCATTTTAATTTAATTTTCCATAGTAAACATAAAATCATAAATTCAAATGGAACATGAGAACAAAATATAATGAAGATTTAGTTTCATTTAAAGCTATTAGCAAGATATGTGAAGATATTATTTGGGAATCTTTTTCCTCGTTTTAAATGTTGCACAATGTCCCTTTTCCATATATTTTAGTAAGGGAAAACCATAATGAACAATGGACCCCGTGTACATGGATGGGACATTGTCACAACTTGTTAAGCAAGCACTAATTTTGCTTTACAAACAAATTGTTCGATTTCGTCACTGATTAACTAATGCAACGACCTTAATTCCTATTTCTTCAACTTCACAAACAAGTTGGTGTCGTAAAAGATGGTTCCCACATTTTAGGAACTAGTCAATTTTTCTTTGTAATTGAAGACCAATAATCTCTGAACCACTTCGACCGCAAAAAAAAGTAAAAGATGAATAGCGTATTATTCAAGTAACACCAAATTTTTCATTGTTGCCTCTTGTTCCAATGCATCAGTATTTTTGTCACGTCACGTTTAAGTTGGGATTGGTTCCACGTTGATGATCAACATTTGGTTTTTTTTTTTCTTTTAACGTTTGATTTTAATATTTATTAATAGAGAGAATATAATATAATTCTTAATTAGTGTGTATTTGTCTCCCATTATTGTAGAAGAAATGAAGCAATGAATATTATTTTTTGGAGGATGTGTAGTTGAAATTTAAAGTAACTATTGGTTTGTGTGTAGAATATTTTATTGGGTGAATGTGTGGTGAAGAATTTACTGTAGCAAATAATATTTTGAAATAATGGGAGACAAACGGGCCGAGACATATGCTCGTGATAATTTGGAATATTCAGGAATCTGGAGAATAAATTAATTTGAATTTATTCCAACTGTATCGCAGACTTTATGGAGAAGAAAGAACGACTTAAAAACACGACATAGTTTAACGTAAACCATAACGTTGACGGCGTCGTAAGTAACCTAAAAATTGGCCTCGCCGCCCTCTAACCTTTCCATTGACAACCAAGGAAAGTTCTCATACACACATTCCTAGTTACTATATATATATATAAACTACACAACTGCAAAAGGCTGTGCTGAAAGAAGTGCAGATCTCAAAAACTGAGGTATACAGGTACTTACCAGATCTTTCTTGTTGAGCAAGCATTTGTTTTTTATAATCATGGATTGCTGTATAATAAAATAATGTGTAAAAGATGAAATCTTGTTCAAAATGACATGCTCCGAAGATCATGGACATGTTCATCGTCTTTTGCCTGCCAAAACCCTTCCTCTTCAAATCTCTCTCTCTCTCACACACACAAATTACATAGTGTGTTTTCAAACAAGTGAGGAACAGGTACATATTTCTACTGGCTCATTGTGTGTGACCAAATAAATTTGTTTTTGATAGATATTTCTGTTTCTTTTCTTCTTTTTTATGCCTATATTTTTCTTAATGAACGCTGAAAGTTACAAAATTTGGTGCGCAGTGTGAGTTGTATAAGCTGTAACGCTTGATCAGTTATTATTTGTGAGAATAATATATGGAGATGATTACACAGTTTACTTTTCAAAAATATAGATTTTGTTGATCTTCGATCTTTTGAATTTGTAAGTATAATCGCTTCACATTTTTCTGGGTTTTATTTATTTGTCTTTTCCTGATGTTTGGACTCTGAAAAATTTAATGCCTATGATTTTTTAGTTGTTATTTTCAAATGGGGGCATTGCCAGCACGTTTATTTGGGGCAGAATCGCCCCCCTTTAGAGTTTCACGAAGTGTCTTTTCTTTGAATTTATCATCAATTGAATGGAATAGTTGGGTGTGCTTTTTCAATTAGAAAATCTTTGAAACCGCTGTCTTCTTTCTTTGTTAAATTAGTTGGGTTCGTGGGAATGTGTTACCCCTTGTCTTGTTCATATATATTTGAGAAGAGGTATAAGATCTTGTATTGTTTTAACTTTCAGAATTCATAGAAATACAGAGGAGATAGACCGCCTGAAACTGCTTATTTCTTCAACAAATTGTCCAGAGTATCAGCCTGTACTCTCAACATGGCACTGGCAAGAATAGCAAGACATGGTTGTTATAGACGATCTTTTGGTGCCATTAGCAATAATGCTACCGAGAGGTATCAACCGTGCGGGGGTGAATCTGCACATAAGTGCCATTCACCTTTCAGTGGAAATGTTACGGGCTGTGGCAATTTATTTAGCATTAAAAAGGCAGAGCATATCAGTTTTGGAAGCAGGGGAATGAGGGTGACTCCACAACATAATTTTCCTCATGCACAAATAGCTGTGGAAGAATCTGATTCAGAGCAAGAAAGCCCCCAATATCCTACTTTAGAAGCAACAAAGCCTGGTGAAAAGCCTAGAGTAGTTGTTCTTGGTAGTGGATGGGCTGCATGTAGATTCCTCAAAGGGCTCGACACAAAGATTTATGATGTGGTTTGCATATCACCGAGGAATCACATGGTATTTACACCCCTGCTTGCCTCAACTTGTGTTGGAACTTTGGAATTTCGATCAGTTGCTGAGCCGGTCAGTAGGATACAGACTGCACTGGCTAAGGATCCCAATTCTTACTTCTTTCTAGCTTCATGCAGTGGAGTGGACACGGACAAGCATGAAGTAAGTAGCTGCATATAATCACTTGTTCTTCATAACTCACATAATTATGGATTTTGAAATGCAGTTACGTATAAAAACGGAGATGAAGATAATTGGCATTGCATTTTGATGGTTCTTCCCTTGATGATGAAGTTCAATGTCTCGAAATATAAATTGTCTCATTTAATCAGGTGTACTGTGAGACCATTGGTGATGGTGGACTTTCTTGTGAACCTTACCGATTTAAAGTTGCTTACGACAAGCTTGTCATTGCTTCTGGAGCTGAGCCATTGACCTTTGGTATAAAGGGTGTCAAGGAACACGCCTTTTTCCTTCGTGAGGTGACTCATGCCCAAGAAATAAGGAAGAAACTTCTGTTAAACCTGATGCTATCTGAAAATCCAGGTAAACACTCCCCTATCTGCCATCATATAAAAAAGAAAATGAAATTTAAATGTATGGAAGATAAAAAAAATGTACTTTACACTAAACCTGACAAAAGAATATCACACAATATCCTTGGTCACTCGTTAGTAGCTCACGAAGTTTTGCTATAAATGCATGCAAGAGTTTGAACTTTTATATTCCTGGATGGGGGACTATTGGCACCTGCTATTTCAATCAATTTCTGGAAATAAATATCAGGTAATCTGTTTGTTGTGTGAGTATGAAACTTATAGATCTGATACTATAATTCTGATATAAACACATTTATAAATTTATACAAGGTCAAGTGTGGACCTGAATGAAACAAGGAATATGAGGATGGTTATGTTTATTCCTCATATTGATCAATTTAGTGAGATACAAAGCTTTTATGCTAGTCAGAGTAAATATTGTTCATATAGGCATGAACGAGTCAGAGTAAGTATTGTTAAAAATGCAAATAGTTTTTACTCAATTGAAATATGCTGACCATAATGAACAGCTTTATATTGTTTGAATTCTCTGAAGGAACAAGATCACGCAAGCTTCAGTTATGTTAAAGAAATGAACTAACTGACACCGTCCTAAAAATAACTACTGAAATAGTCAATAGAAGTAAAGTTGGATCCAATGAAACATTACAGGAACTTCAGAAGAAGAGAAGGAACGTCTGCTACATTGCGTTGTAATCGGAGGTGGACCTACTGGGGTGGAATTCAGTGGCGAATTGAGTGATTTTATCATGAGAGATGTCCATCAACGGTATGCTCATGTCAAAAACTACATTCGTGTTACTCTCATTGAGGTATGAGTGTATAATTAGTGTCTTTTCACACTTGTTTGCTGTGTTCTTAAGGGAATCTTGTCTTTTCAATGTTGTTTTCATCTTAATCTCTCTTATAGGCGAATGAGATTTTGTCATCATTTGATGTCGGATTAAGGCAATATGCTACAAAGCACTTAACAAAGGTAACTCAAGTCTGTGTATCTTTAATCATCAAATATGTTTTTTCCTTAGTTTAACACTACTATTGATCTTTACTATATTTATCCTAGGTTGGAGTTCGCCTTGTACGAGGTGTTGTCAAGGAGGTGCATCCAAATAAGATCATTCTTAGTGATGGAAGTGATGTTCCTTACGGCATCCTTGTCTGGTCGACTGGAGTTGGTGCCTCCGAATTTGTTAAATCGCTAAATCTCCCCAAATCTCCCGGTGGAAGGTAATCCTTGTGATTCGAAATTGTTCTCTCTCCATTTCAATATATCTTGGATTGTGTCTAAATTTCTCAACTTTTACAGAATTGGCGTTGATGAATGGCTACGAGTTCCATCCATTGAAGATGTGTTTGCACTTGGAGATTGTGCTGGTTTTCTTGAACAGACAGGGAGGCCAGTTCTTCCAGCTCTAGCTCAGGTCAGATTGATCTATTTCTCTCTGTTTTTCCCTATGTACTTGTATCTAGTTTCAATGGCCAACTCGAGTCTACTTGTTGGAGAATGGGAAGAAACTTATCCTCCTATAACTTAAAGATACGAGCATAACTACGAATTTAAACAGGTTGCAGAACGGGAAGGGAAATTTCTTGTTGAATTGTTCAACAGAATTGGAAAGAATGGAGGCAAGGCTTTCTCTGCAAAAGACATTGCTCTAGGAGAGCCATTTGTGTACAAGCATCTTGGAAGCATGGCGTCTGTTGGGCGTTACAAGGCACTGGTTGATCTTCGTCAATCCAAGGTAATTAAGCCGACTTCTCCAATTCCTCTCTTGACAATCAGCATATAACAACAAATGTTGATACGCGTTTTACTTTTCACAGGACGCAAAGGGAATTTCACTCGCGGGATTCATAAGCTGGTTGATATGGCGCTCTGCTTACCTGACTCGAGTTTTAAGCTGGAGGAACAGATTTTACGTCGCTGTTAACTGGGGAACAACACTGGTCTTTGGCAGGGATAATTCAAGAATAGGATGATACTACACTATCCTAATCATAATGCAATTGCCTACTCTTTTACTTGCACAGAGAGTGTGTTGGATTGGAACCAGTTACAAGTTTTCCACAGGCATTCCCCTTTTTACTCATCACTTGGTAGCAGCAAGTATGAGATGATTTTAATAGCGTTCTTTTCCTTTTCTTGCATGATAATGAAAATTGGTTTGATGTTATGGCAAAATAGACTGAAAAATGTGTACATCTTATTTAAAACAAATTTTTTTGAAAATCTAAATATGATTATTTAATTAAACAACAATTTTGTCATTTCATTTTATTTCTGAACTCTCCACTTCTGACCCTAGGGATCTAATCTCTTCCTTGAAGACCTTGTATTACTTGTCTTTGTTGGCGGTGTACACTATTCTGACCCTAGGGATCTAATCTCTTCCTTGAAGACCTTGTATTACGTGTCTTTGTTGGCGGTGTACACTACTTTTCTGAAAGCGAATAGCGTGCTACGCACCTTCAATGCTGGGGAAGGCAAGAAACTGATTTACTATTTCCACTCAAATATTCATTGGCTAACAATTACTTCTCTCTCTTTGAGAACCACGAATTATTGATATTTTCTATTGTAGAATAAAGGGGATGGATGCGTTTGACAATTAATATATTATCTTTACAACATTCGCTTATATGTACGTAAATCATCATTTAAGAAACATAGTTAAAGGTTTCATTGAGGGAAAATTGTCAATAAAATTATTTACATATCTTCACTGCATACAAAAAATGAAATTCTTTTAGAAACTGATTATATTTGTGAAATTAACTTATAGTAACTTAATTTATACTTATGGTAACTTAATTTATAGCTTCCATATAGATTCAGACCTTCTCTTCTCTTATTACTGTAATTCATGGGTTGGATTTGAAAAATCTTCATCAATGTATAAATAAATAAATAAATTAAGAATCTAATATCTAATATATTTGGATTTACAATATATATAAATTAATATTTGGTTGGTTAAAGATTGTTATTTCAACGTCAAGGGTAAGGGTAAGGATTCAAAGATTTGTATCTCCTTCCTCTCCACTTCCCCTAAAATAATTATATTATATTTTTCTAATTAAATAGTAAATACAGTATCAGTCCTTGAAGTTTAGTTAAAAATTTAAATTGGTCCTTGAAGAATTTTTTAGACACTATTAGTCAATGAAGTTATTAAAGTTTTGTAATTGGCTACCCGGTTACTAAAAGTAATGTATAAAATATAATGTGACATGCATTAAGTGTTAGTAGACTATGAGTGCAAATTTGGCTTGTTGATTCGGGTTGTCCGTGACTCGGCTTGGGAAAAGTTCTTGGTTCGGAAGAACCGAGCTGAGGCTTGGGTAGAGCTCCATTTTGGGGCATCGACTTGACCCTGATGGGCAAATAAAAAAAAATAGATAGCACAGCTACCTTGTGCAAGCAACTAAGTAGCTGTCGTTACACTATGTTGCCTTAAAGCAGCTACGTGCGCTACTGCCTAAAAAGGCAGCTAGCATGTTAAGATAGCAGTAGCTGCTTTGATGTGTATTCAAAATTTCAAATTTCTAAAAAAGAAAAGTCACTAATTTAAAAAAAAAAATCAAGTCGACTCGGCCCGACCTGACTCCCTAAGGCTCGAACCGAAAGCTCGGGTTGAGCCTAGAGTTTTTGGCTTAACAAAATGTTCAATTTAATAACTCCTGTAATCATAACCTGAACTAATCCTTTCAAAATCCAATAATCCGTCAAAGTTTCAATCTGGAATCGCTATTACGGTATTAAATCTTGCTTCAACATTTTTATGTCACAATAAATTTAGAATACAAGTCAGTGTTTTGTTTTTAAAAAAAAAAAATTAGGTATAAGTAAGCAATCGGAGTCGCTTTAGAAAACGTGAAAAGATGGACGAGAGATCAAATTCCATAAAGAATGGCGAAGTTGAAAATTTATTATTGATTAGAAACCAAATTATTCGTTAAAAGATCATTTTCAAGTATCTAATGGCATGTTCTCTTTACTATTTCCATTCCGTTTTCTATTTTCGATTTTTCAAAACAACGAAAACGCGTTCTCTTTCCCATTTTCGAAAACGCATTTTTGAAAACAAGTTAAAAATTTATAAAAAAACACAAAACGATAAATTTGTCGTTTTGAGTGTTTTCAGTTATAATCAAGTCAAAATTTTCAAAACTTGTTTTTTGTGTCTTCAAAACAATTTTTCAAAATGTCAAAGAGAATACATTTTCAACAATCTCAAAATGGACACTCAAAACACAAAACTCAAAATGAATTCAAAACTCAAAACACAAAACTGAAATACAAAGAGAACAGCCCCTTAAGAATTCCAAAATAAAGAGACGATGTCACGGCAATTCTGAATGATGCTTGGCAATTTTTGAGAAGAATATTGCATTGTTTCACCCGAAAATATTTACAGCGCCAACATTTTTGGAAATTCACGGGCCTCTCTTGCACACATCGGATTTTGGTTCCGACTGACCAATTTATTATTCAAGGAAAATTAAGTGAGAATGCGAATAAGGGCAAACGTGACTATATATATATCTTTTTCTTTAATCTTGTTGAATATCGTTAAATAACATTTACATTGATGGGGAGTGAACGTGACAGCAAATAGAACGAGAGCGAAGAGAATAAGATGGATGAAGGAATTAGATTGAGTCTCATGATATGGCTTCTCCTTCATTTTTATAGATTTCTTACACCTCCTATTAATATTGTTGTAACTCATAAATTGAAATTGTTAAAATCTAAATTTCCCATATAATCCACTTCTCATCACCTCCAATGTAATCCATTTATTCTTGTTTGGACTACTAAAATCTCCTTCCTCGTGTAATCTATCTCACAAAATTTGATGTCCAAATTTTGTTGCTAGTAATTACGAGCCTAGGCTGATGATCTAGGGCTTGAAAAGTGAAGGAAATACACGGATGTCGTGCACGATTTTTTGGTGAAAAAGAGATCGAGTTTCTGGCTACGATTCACCTTCTTCCAGTGGGACGTGGTTGGATTTGCGGTATTGAGCCGTGGGCATGTGTGGCGTGTTGATAGTGGTCGGTTTTCTACCTTTTGACTCGAGAATTTGATTTTCACGAAATCTTGGGAGTATAGGACACTGTATACTCTTGCGACCAAAAAATTAAGATATAACAATTTTTTGGTCATGATTTTGCTACTTTCTTGTTTTATGTAGTTCTTAATTGTGTTTTATGCCACAAATTGTAGGGTTATTTGAGAAATCTGGTTGAGTGGATACTTTCTGTATTTGTGTTGAGTTTTGGTTAAGCTGAGTCCCAAAAATGGATACACATTTTATATTTGATGGGGGAATCGTGATTTTCCTATTTAGCAATAAAAGAAGAGGGAAATTTTGTACGATAAAAGGTTTTTAACAATGTTTTAAAAACCGACCCGGATATCGACCCGGAAAAAAGTAAGGGTCAAGGGTCGAAAGGTCGAACCGGGATCCACCCGATTTTTTTTTTATTTTTTTTTATAATTTTACAAAAAACCATCAAATGAAAGCAAGTTTTTTGAAATGACAAAAACTACAATAGGATCTCATGCATACAATTAATATAAATAATTAAATACAAACATCCCGCTCAATCCAATTATGTAATGTAAAATAAGTTCATAATTTTAAGTAATTAACAATGTTAACTTGAAAACATAAATAGTTAAAATTTAAAAGTTTCACATCTGGTTGTTCTCTAATACGAAAATGTCATGTTATAGTTGAATTCAAAAAGTGCACTAAACATCAAAAGATCGAATAGTTAAATTTCATCTTCACCGCTCTCATCTATAAGCCTGAATCCTTGATCACTTCGAAGATCACTTGAACCACCAAATCGATGAATAACATCCAACGTACTTGAATCACCCGTCCCTTGAGTATCAAGCTTGTCATTATTTTCATTTTCATCTAATGCACAAACATAAGAAACCAATGTATTAGTTGAAAGTGGAGACTATATCTATGCTTTGATATAATTGATTAATTACATAATACATTAATGTAGGAAGTGCTCGAAGTAGTTCAAACATAATAAATATTACAACAATGAGTTTAAATAGTTAAACTTATTAACTTGAACATTCGTATCATTTTCATGATCATTAACATTGAGAATTGCATCTTCTTCATAAATAGCATTATCTAATTCTTCATACTCAAAATCCTAAGGTGGTATCTCTTCCTCTATCCAAAAGTATGTCTTGTCAATGCACTCATAATCAACTGGATCATATGATCTTGACTTATAATAAATTCTATAAGGTTGTACATGAAAATTAGTTATATTAAGAAAACATTATCGATAAACGAGACATTAAAAAAAACTTGTGACATAGTAAAGAGTTTTAGATTATAGACCTATTCTTCAACCGCAAATTATAAGTAACATAGATAAGATCACTGAGTCTTTGATGTTCCAATCTATTTCATTTTTTTTGTGTGAATGCGTTCAAAGACACTCCAATTTCTTTCGCATCCCAAAGAAGAAGTTGTTTGACCAAGAATTCAAATAGCTATCTTTTGCAAAGTTGGAGCACTATATCCACACAATTTCCACCATTCATCTACATGTTATCTAAAAGTTAGTTTTAAGCATTATATTAAGTAAACATATAAAAGAATAATTAAATTTAAATGCTCACCAGGTTGTAACGACTTTCTAGTATTACATGCAGATTGTCTTCCAAAACTTCCTTCACGATCTCGATACATCCCTATCTCTCCCATTGCTTTTGTCTCATCGTCACAAATGCTTTTGATCTCAAGTGAATTGAAGAGGCCTTGCATGAATTCTACTTTTTGACAAAATCCTTCTTCATAAATGAAAGCAGGCTGCTGCATGTATGTTAAGGCGTAGGTGTTTATCCCATCGTTCCTTGATGATATCAGTGTAAGGTTTGTACAATGTTTTCTTATTTAAAAATACATTTTTGATTCCTTTTCGTGTCCTATACATTCCATCATATACATAGCCCAATGAAGGTTTTTCATCTGAATCTACTATTCGTAACAACCTTACGATAGGAACCACAATTTTCACAACCATCAAACAATCCTCCCAAAATTTGTTGTCCAAGATGATAGAACTTACAAGTCTCCCAGTTGCACTTTTTGAAAGCCTATGGCTTGTGAAATGTCTACTTGTTGCCAAACTTTGCAATACTTGTTTGTGATCATAAATACTTCTCAATGTAATAAACATGGTAGCAAAACGAGTCACAGCTGGACCTACAATTTCCTTCCATCCAGGTATTTTTCTCAACCAAGACAAAAAAATTGTGTGGTTATAAACAAATATTGTAAACTTTGAAGCACGTACTGCAAGGGAATGCACGTGAGGCATACTACTTATATCTTTCATCTAGCAATGTGCAGCACAAGGAGACCAAAAAATGTGTTCATACTTTTCATGCAATATTTTTCCTGCCACCAGATAGTTAGCTACATTATCAGCTACCATATGAACAACATTACGAGGTCCAACCCATTCAACTACCTCAGAAAATAAGTTACACAATGTTCGAGCATCTTTCACTGCATTTGATGCATCAAAAGATTTTATAAATACAATCCTAGAAGAGCAATATACTAAAAAATTAATTAAGGTTCTATGTCTTTGATCACTCCAACCATCGGCCATAATTGTACATCCATTATTTATCCACTGGCTTCGATAAGTATCAACTAGTAATTGACATTCTTTTTTGCAATCCCTCAACAAATTAATATGAACGTCATTATAGGATGGACCTTTAAATCCTGGGTCAATTGCAGCAGTAGCGTCTAAAGAGAGTTGAAAGTAAGGTGAATGCAAAGCATTAAATGGAATGCAAGCATCATAAAACCACCTAGCCCGAGACATATGGACTCTATTTACTGCTTGTTTACCCGCTAAAACACTCTTCAAACTAGGCTGATCTCCAGGAGTAGTCCTTGGAGCAAAATATGTTTCAATCCCTCCACTTGCTTTTCTCTTCGCTTTTTCTTGCCTTTGCTTTTGTAAGAGTTTATTTATTTCTTAAATTTCCTCTTCTATTTCCTCTCCTCTAATTTCTAAATCTATAGGATTTCCCCGAAAGTAGAGTCATGAGCCTCTTTCGCCTCTTGTTTCTTTTGAGATATATCCTTAAGAATTCCTTGAAATTTAACCCGAACATCAAAAGGAACTTTCTTACACTGAGATATTTGACCTTTAATTCCAACAAGATGATACTTCATTCTATTAATTCCCCCGCCTTTAAAGCTATTGTTGCAATAAGACATGTGAAATGAATTTTACCGTCAATGTCATGACTTGAAGAAAAGTGTTCCCATGCAGGATCGCTCTTTGCAAGACTACAAGGTGTGGAACTTATAGATTGTCTTCCCAAAGATTGAGCATTGCTATCCATCCTAAATAAAAGCAATGAAGTGAATATAAGTGTTATTCAACTGCAAAAGCAAAAATGAACCCCTTTGGATTCCTAAGAAAAGAATTAAAGATACATACGTATGTATAAAAAATTATTTTTTTGTCATTAAACGTTCAAATATGCACATCTGAAGATACATATGTATAAACTGTAAAGAATTATTTTTTTTTACCATTAAACATAAGAACTATCAAGTATTTTATTGTTTTCAAGTCCCTTGTCACCAAAGTAAAAGGAAACCAAAAAGGAATCCATTTGGATTCCTAAACAACATGCATATGCATGTATAAAAAAAATATTTTATCACCATTATGATATTGATTTGTACACAACTGAACAATAAAATATAATTTTTCACCGTCATGATATTGGTTCAAAGAAACAAAATATAGAACATCATAAATCAGTAAATCACACACAACTGAACCGCAAAAGCATTTAAAAATCTGTAAATTACAGCAACTACACAGAGAAATCATTATCGTTAAATAGTGACTAGAAATTTAACCTTATCGAAAATCTTGCTGAAAGGATTGAAAAATGAAAACTCAATAGTCAAGAGTCTTCAAAAAGAAGATGGTATTCATGGCAGTCGGCATAGAAGAATGAGGAGAATTTTGAAAGTCTAAAAATATTTAAAAAATTAAGGGTTTTAAATGTTTTGAAATTCATTAGCTTTGAACGTACAAGCCGCATAAACCGGGAGCGGGTCAACATTTTTTATAAAATCAGGCCGGTCATCGGTTCTAAAGGCGGTTTTTAATTTTAAGGTTCTCAATGCCTAACCGACCCGGTTCCCGGTTTATCCAATCGAACTTTTACTTTTAATCTTAGATGAAACTTTTACTTTAAATGCGAATTATTGCAGTATAAGATTTACGGTAGAGCATGATCAACAGATCATTCAATCTTAGAGATTTCATAACAACTTCCCATCGTTTGGTTCCCTATTTTATAGTCTTAAATGATTGAATTATGAGCGGCGAATGATAGTGAACATTTATGCATCAATAAATAAACGAACGGATTCGCTGACAGAAAATGTGAAAATCGCATTCCATAATGAATGGTGAGTGGCTTCAAAAGTTGAAAATCTATTATTTATTGGAAACCAATTAAATTTGAAATTACGAGGTTCGACCTAAATTACATTTAGAGGGAGGTGAATAGGTGATTATACGAAACTAAAAACTAATAATTAAATATCAACAAGTCACTTTTAATTATCTCTAGATAGTTAATCAATCAATTTAATTTCTCTATATTGAACTGCCGCAGTTATATGAATGGTAAATAACACAAAGAATGATTATGGAGAACCCCAATTGGGTAAAAATTACGGACACTTTGCCAATCAAAAATCCAAAATGAATATAAACTTACAGTCCATTAGACACGACTACCACTAGTACTTTCTGACCTCCTGACTGCAATTTCTATAACCCTTGGATTGCTTGCCCTTGCACCAACTCCTGGCTGCAATTTTCAAAACACTTCTGGATTGCGTGTTCATGCACTAATTCCCGACTCTATGAATTCATCTGTGGATCAACGAGAACTCCGCGTTCTCCAACAATAACTGGAACTCCAGTCACCTTCCCTTGATTTTCAGAACTCTGACAAATGTTTAGCAAGTAGTTTGGTATTTGGATTAAGTGGGTTGATGTTTTCACCACCAAGAACAAATCAAACTACGAAGATTGAAAGTTATGGATGAATTTGATGAAATAGATATGAAGCAATATATGTTCTCTCCAAGTTCAACCTTCGAAAAAATCATTCAGAGGCGTGCTGAAATTTATACTGTATGTTTAGGGTTAAATGTGCCGCATAAAGAGCCTTAAAAGACGCGAATTAAAACTTTCTGGATGACACTATCGCTTGAGCGAGAGCTTAGCGATAGATTGTCGCTCAAGCGATAGCAAGACGGCGGGCGAGCGCGATGTTTCTATTTCTGCCGCTCGAGCAAAGATATGATGATGAGCTAGCGAAATTGCGGCGCTGTTTTTCTCCTTTTTTTCATACTCGAACCTTAGAACCTATAAAACTCAACTTATACAAATTGCAATTGACTCCTTAACTTTTACACCATATTAATTTCAATCATTTTTGTTCACAGACTTACAAATAACAATAAAACCTATCAAAATTATTCATTACATTTTAAAGGTGGAATCCAGGGTCAAGGTGGGCACAATGCTTGGCAAGCTGAGTAAAGATACTAGCATCGTTCAATTTGAGAAAATTACAACACCAACATGGTGTTTGTTCATCGGAAGTACAGAACCTCTCTCGCACTTATCGGAATCTAGTTCCTGACCTATTCCACCGTTGTTGCTTGATTCAAAGGAGATCAAGCAAAGTCTAGGATGCAAATAGGAAATCTCACCTACAAGTATGAGAAGTGAACATCGTGGCAAGTAGAACGAGAGTGAAAAAGGTAAAACGTACGAAGTTATAAGAAGCCATTGATTTAGAGAAGAAATTAGGTTGGGTCTCATAACATGGAATTCTCCTTAATTTATATAGAATTCTGACACCACTAACTATAGTTATGACATTTATTTAATTGGATCTATTATGTGCTGTTATATAGAATTTTTTTTAGCACCACCGTGCATTACTATTTTACAATGTGTTATCAACGAATTATGTAAAAAGTTTAATAATGCACAAACTACGAGTTGTCAACCACATGTAGATACAAATTATTTCCGTACAAGGCATTGAAAGTGAGCAAATTTTGAGGATCGACTCATTCCCTTTTAAAGGTTGAGGAACTTAATCTTGGGCCATGTTTGGACTCCCTTTTTAAAACTCATTTTTCCTTAAAATCATTTTAACCACATATTTCATGGAATTCATAACTTTTATCAATTTTTCAATTACATATTTTATTAACTTTTATCAAAATCTACTAAATATTTGATTTTTAACTAAAGAATTCATAACTTTTATCAATTTTTCAATTACATCTTTTATTAACTTTCATCAAACTCTACTAAATAGTTGATTTCTAACTAAACCAAACAGGGAGCCAAGTTCTTTTTAAAGGTTGGATACCAACTAGCTAACACTACGATGGATGGTTAGTATCAAAAATTAAACGAACATAACATATGAATTTCCATATTAAACGATCAATCTTGTTAAGAAGAGTATTTATTGTTGATTTTAATCCACTGGTGGACAATATCGTTAACAAGTAATATAACAGTGAGAAAGTATGATATCACGAAGATTGATTATTAGTTTCAGCACAATTAATTCCAACACGCACAACTAATTGAAGATTTTTAAGATCAATTTTCTAATTAATAATTTAATTAATTAATTTGAGCATGAACGAATATTGTAGAGTAGAATTCAATTATGCCAAGCACTAGGACTAAGAATTCATCACTGTGACCCTTAATTCATTATCAATTACCCGTCTTTATCAATTCTTCTCTAAGTTGAAAATCAATTATTCAATAATAATGAATAGTCTCTCGAAGTCAAACACCAAATATATATATATATATA
>CAIGRP010082432.1:576-16708 GCA_903798385.1 Fraxinus cuspidata
TTTTTTTTTTTTTTTTTTTTACATCTACTCACTCTTGTTCCATCCGATTAATCTTTAATTTCTCCAAACTAACTCCAAATTTGTTTAAAATCGCCCATTTTCATGCTAATTGCATTCAAGTCCAAGTTTTACCTACAATTAAAATAATTATACTAAATGAGGTAGAAATTCGCTCATTAGCCATAATTTATAACATTTAAAATTGAGCACACTTATTAGCAATCCTCAAGGGAACACCCCTTCGAATGTTGATGCATGCACAAGCATTTAATGTGTACAACCTTTTTATTGTTAATGTGTGCACCTGAATTGCCATGCATCCCATTAAAGAGTGGAATACGAACAATTCAAAAGTCCTCCACCTATCGTAATTGTTAGGCTCGAACTTGGGGAAATGGTTACCTTTGTAAATACTAAGATATATAGTAAATTATTTTTGGTTATTGATTGTCTAATATAGATTCTCTTGAAAACATGTTATTTTGGTTTATATTCTTTATTCTATTCATCCACTTTTACAAATATCTGTCAATATCAATTCAATTCATTCTTGTGCTTAATGGAACCAAATTTTAAGGACTGAAAAGAGAATGTTCATATCGTTCTTGGTTTCATGGAGCTAAATCTTAGGTTAAGGACTGAACGACCTACTGCTCTTATAGATAAGAGTGTCATTGATGAAAAAGGGACTCGAATAAGTAGGATCGTTCAAACCTTATGAGTCTTACGATCATGAAGTGTGGAATTTCAGTAACATTTAGAGGAGTTGTATCTAATAAGGTAACTATTTGTCAAGTAATTGCTTGAAGAAAATGAAAAACGTTTTTTTGAAAAACGATAAGGTCGAAACTACTACGCTTTTAGCGAACTTGGTTTTACTAAAGTATAAAGGTAAAGGAAACATACAGTGGTATATTATGGAGATATCTCATCTCGCTTCAAAACTAAATGCATTAAAGCTTGAGTTGTCTGATGAATTGCTCATGCATTTAGTTTTGATTTCTCTTCCTTAACAATTTAGTCAATTTAAAGTCATTTACAATTGTCAAAGGGGGGAAGTAGATTCCTAATGAGCTCATTTCTTATTGTGTACAAGGAGAAGAAAGACTAAAGAGAGTTGAAAGTACTCACTTGATAAGTACCTCTAAGGACAAATACAAGAAAAGAAAGAATAAGGAAGTTGCATCAGTTCAGCTCAAAATAAACAACAAAAGTCTAAAAAATGATTAATTATCTAGTTGTTACTTTTTGTGGAATTTCTGGACACATCAAGAAGGTATGTACAAAATGCAACGCTTAACGTGTAAAGAAAAATTTAACGTGTAAAGAAAAATACATTTCTCATTTTGGTTTGTTGTATGATTAATACAATTCAGTACCTAGACACATTTGGTGGATAAATTTCAATGCCACTACTCACACAAGTGAGTTTATGCAGGATTGTCTGAATAGCCGAAAGTCAATTGATGATGAAAGATCTATATGGACAATGGTAAATCAGTTAAAGTTGAAGCCATGGAGACTTTTAGGTTATCATTAAAGACTGATTATTATTTGAATTTGAAAAAGATATTTACGTTACCATCTTTTAGATAGAATTTAGTTTCAATTTCTACATTGGACAAATTCGGTTACTCTTGTTTGTTTGGAAATAGTTAGTTTTGTCTCTTTGTTAATTCAAATATTGTGGGAACCAATTCTTTATCTGGTTATGATAACCTATATTTGCTTAATATGGTTGCCTCTTATAAATAAACTTTGTTTGTGAATTCACGTGGTATTAAACATAAATTAACCGATAATAATTCTATTTCGTTATGGCACAAACGATTGACACATATCTTATTCATGAAAAATCTTAATCACTAGACATGTTCAAAGCTTACAAGATTGGAGTTGAAAATCAACTTAGTAAAAGAATAAAACACATCAGATTTGACCGTGGTAGTAAATGTTGTAACAGATATGATGGATCAGGAAACATCATCCAGGGCCTTTTGCTAAACTTTTAGAAGAATTTGAAATCGTCCCACAATACACCATGTCAGGGTCCCCTAACATGAATGGTGTTGCTAATAAGTGAAACAGGACAATTAATGACATGGTAAAGAGTATGATTAGTAATTTACCTTACCAAAATCTCTCCAAAAAGAAGCACTAAAGACTACAGCTTAAATTTTTAATAAAGTTTCAAATAAAGTAGCTATCAAAACCTTTTTATGAGCTTTGGATAGACAAAAAGCGTAGTTTGATAGCTGCTTTATTTGCGATATTTAGGGTTGTCCAGTTAACGCAAGGCCTTGTGGGCCAAATAAAAGGAAACTGGACTCCAGAACCGTCGTACTATTTTATTGGATATTCTGAGAGGTCAAGATGTTACAATTTTTATTTAAGATCCCATTATTAGGTCAATTTTTTGAAATTAGAAATGTTTGATTCTCAGAGGACGTAGAGTTTACGGGTGGAAATAAGATTTTGAGGTTAAGGATTATGTCTTTGAGGAAGAATATGTTGCAATTAACAATGATCATGATCAAATTCTTGCTCTAGATCTTGTTCAAAAAGTGATTTTAGTTCAAGATAATATTACAAAACCCATATGCACAATCAAGTGATTGTTTTAGAAGAATAAACTCAACAACCTCAAAAATAAATGCCATTAAGAAAATTCACTAGAAAAAGTAGAAAGGCAATTCAAGATGATTTTATGGTCTTTCGCCAAGAAAATAAGGATAACATTTGGATTGGTGGAAGAAGATTCAATCAACTTTCAATAAGCAATGAAAAGAAATCATTCTCAAAATTGGATTAATGGTATAAATGAAGAGATGAAGTACATGAAAGATAATGATGTTTGTGAACTCATCTCATTGTCTGAAGGTACGAAACCCATTGGTTATAAATTGATATTTAAAATAAGAGGAATTCGCGTGATGTAGAGAGATATAATGTGTCTTATTGAAAATAACTTTACTCAAAAGGAATACATTGACTTTAAAGATACTTTTTCTCCGGTTTCTACGAGACTCTTTTAAGACTATTATGGTATTTGTGACATATTTTGATCTTGAACTACATCAAATGGTTTACAAATTAAATAACTCTATCTATATGCTTAAGCAGGCTTCTAGTCAATAATATCACAAATTTTATTAAATAATTATATCGTTTGATTTTGAGATGAATGTCGTTGACCGTTGTGTATATCATAGTGGGAGTAAGCGCGCGCGCGCACACACACATATATATATAAACTTATTACACGAAATTAAAAGATTTCTATCATGAAATTTTGAAAGATTTTGGTGACACCTCTTTTGTGTCAGGGATATAGTACATCGAGATTGTTCTCGGACTATTTTTGAATTCTCACAAAAGAGTTATATCAATAAAGTTCTTAAGAGATTTGGGACACAGGAATCTAAACTAGGCGATGCCTCTATTTCTAGGGGAGACGAGTTTAATTTCAATCAATACCTTAAGGATAAATTTAAAAAAAAATACAGAAAATTTCATGTGCTTCAGTAGTTGGGAGTTTGATGTCTGCTTAGATTTGCACACATCTGGTTATATCATTCATTTTGGAATGTTGGGCAGATACTTGAGTAATTCTGGGATGCATAGTTGGAAAGCAGCCGAGCGGGTCATTTGGTATCTATAGAAAACTAAGAATTACATGATCACATACATGAAATCAGATCAGTTGGAGATAATTGGATATTCTAATTCTGATCATGGAATATGACTTCAAAATTTTATCATTAGACTGCACATTTTAGATGGAATTGAAAGATCACTTAAGTTATTCTTTGATAATAGTAGTCTTGATTCCAACTGGAGCTTGATAATGCCAAAGTTTATAAACATTAAGTTCCTAACTGTTAAGAAAATAATTCAAAGTGGTCAAGTTTCTAAAGAGCATATTAGAACAAACTCCATGATTGTTGATCTGCATACTAAAGGACTATAACTGAAGGTCTTTCATGAGCATACTGATCATATGATTGTTGCATCTTTTAATGATATAGTAGTGTAGTAGAGTTTATATTTGGATGCTGTTTTATGTAGACACATTTTATATTTTCAAAAATAAAGTATTGAGTTCAATCTGATTAAAGTTTATGCTTTGATTTCATTAAAAAATAATGTATGATTAGTTAGAAATATGCATGTTTGAATCACATTACATGTAATTTACAAGTTACATATCCATAATTAATTCATGTCATTTGATTGTATTGATATAAGTGACCATTGATGTGTTTAATTATGATACTTGTAACGAAAATCTCTTTGATCTTATATTGATATAATCAATAGACGAGATTGTTCGAAAATACTTTTGGTTATGATAGCAAAAATTTTGACGTTATAAGGTACACATTTATAAAGTAGCATATGTGACTCAAGTGAGAAATTGTTGGGTTTTAATTTGTCATGTGGGTATACATATGTAATTAAGTGCGTATTAAAGGCTATCTTAAGGTTAAGTCCAATTAAAATGATCTAATAAATAAAGTTACGAGCTTTTGGCATCTACATAGCGTATGGTCCTAAATATGTGAAGAGACCAATTCCTTTAAAGTTGTATTTTATGATGAACCGAAATACTTATATGTATGTATGTATGTGTGTGTGTGTGTGTGTGTGTGTGTGGTCCACGATTCATGTGCAATTCTCATTTATTTGTTATCTCATAAACACAATAATATTAAGAGAAAGTATATTGAAAATAAAGATCTAAAAATCCACAATCAAGATTAAGAAGTAGTAATCAAGAACGCCCACTTAAGAATCCAGGATCAAGATCCAGTAATAAAGAATCAATCACAAACAGTGTTCTAAAAAGTGTAATGTGCGGAGGTCTAGCTATGGGTTAGGCGAGTTTAGACGAGACATATACGTAAAAAACATTTTTTCTTATTTTCTTATTTTTTTTTAATTTTTAACAAATCAAAAAATCATTTAATAATTAAAAATAATACCTATCAAACATCTAAAACAGATTTATAGAAATTTTATACATTTTTAAAAAAAAAATTCCAACAAAAAGACAAGTTTCAAATGTAAATCGACATTTAAGTTTTAACTTTAAAAAATTGTAAAAAAAAATTTTTTAAATTTAAAATTTAAAAAATTAATAATAATAATAATAATCGCGTCTAGGCACGCATTAGCAATCAATGGTGTCGTTGACCGCTAAATAAGGATGCATTGCGCCTAGGTGCACCTTATAGAACACTATTTCAAATGAACTAAGGTATGTTCCGTACTTTATATTTCTCTTAATGATTTGATTGGAGAATTTAACAATAAAGAAAAAAGCATTTTCAAATTCTCGAGATTTAAAGTTTTATAAAATTTAACAACCACTTCCACCTTGGCTTCGCCCAGACAAGGAACAAAATTAGGAACTTGCATAATTCATCTCTTCTTCAAAATAAAGGATTGGCTGGTCTTAGCTCCACGGGCCGAATCCTCTCTCTAAGTAAAGAACAAACCCTAATTTCTTAATTTTTTTTCTTGATTTCTATCCAATTTTTTTAATGATGTAATAACCCCTTTTTATAACCTAAAAAACAAGGTCTACTTATAGGGATTGAAGAATTTGGCAGTTGTGCTTTGCAAAGAAGTGAATACGAATAAAAAAACTGAAAAAAAATACAAAAACAACATAATATAGCCAGCTGGTCAGACCGCATCCCAGCTGTATACAGTGGATCCATGTGTTATTATTTTCAGACTTGTTCTACTTCGTCCCCAACTCCGACTTTTTCGTGCGGGCTAGTCCTTTTCTCAACTTTTTGTCTAGCTTTGATCCTTTTCATTTAAATTTTCAATTTTAATGGCATAACTTTCAAAATCTTCCATATAGGTCCCTAAACTTTATAATTATTCGACATTGGTTCATCTTAAGTTCTAAAAGTGTGAATTTAGTCCCTTAACTTTTCAAAAGTTGAATTTCACCTTGAAACTTGCTATTTTCTTCTAATAGCTCTATTTTTATTTTTTACTTTTTTTTTTTTTTTTAATTTTACTTCTACTTACTCTTTGTTCCATCAGATTAATCTCTAATTTCTTCGAACCAACTCCAAATTTGCGCAAATCAATCATTTTTGCACTAATTGCATTCAAGTCCAATTTTTTTTCCTACTAAATTAGGTAGAAATTTGCTCAATTAGCCATAATTTATTACGTTTAAAATTGCGCACACTTATTAGCAATCATAAAGGGAACATCCCTTCAAATGTTGATGCATGCACAAGCATTTAATGCATACAACTTTTTTATTGTTGATGTGTGCACCTGAATTGCCATGCGTCCTATTAAAGAGTAGAATACGCAACAATTCAGAAGCCCTCCACCTATCATAAATGTTAGGCTCGAACTTGCGGAAATGATTACCTTTGTAAATACCGAGATATGATAAATTATCTTCAATTACTTTGCTAGTTTCAACACTTTGACAGTAAGAAAGATATCACTCTTTGTTTCATAATTTCACTAGCATGAAGACGAAGTTGATTACCTCCATTACTGCGTTTGTACGAGGGTGTGGCCACTTCACTAATATGACTTTGTCGTCACCACTCCTTAAAAAAATAAAAATAAAAATAAAAACCTCTCTTTGTAAATCTATACTCAATACAAATAATTAGGCTTGAGCTTGCGAGATTATTGTTACTAAGTGATTCCACGAGTTAGTCTTGTGAACTTGACACACGTATGAAGAAGAAAGTCAAGCGGTCAACCAAAATGATGTCACTACAAACTAAGGAAATGCCAAGCTGTGTAGAGCCGCATTGCAAGAACGAAGCTATAAGATTCGATACAAGGACGAAACTTAGGAACTCGCAGAAATGAACGAAGCAATTCACTCAGATTAATCGTTCCCGCAAAATGCATCAATCAAATATAGTTCATTTGCAGTCAATGAGGTAACCTTTTGTGGTTCTTTAATTTTTATTTTCTCGTGTGTAACATATATAATATGTCTAGTGCAGAAAATTAAATACTTCTTCTCATGGTACAGGAAAATGTAAAAAAGCTGGCTTTAGATATAGTTTAGAGTTTGATATTTTTAAGTAATAAACTTCTTTTTTTAAAAGCCAAATTTTAGGTTAGACATACTTTTTACATCAAAAGCATCGTTGGGATTACGCTCGTAAATAAACTTGTTTAATTTTCACAAAAGAAAGTAAAGTGTTAACATAATATTGGCTTACTTCTTCAACGGGACAAACCAAGCACAAACAATCAAGAGGAATTAAAAACAAAAGAATGTTGTATTTTCAACAGTTATTCTACTTTCAAAATTGTTTTCCTACTCTTATTATTGAAGTAACTATGAAAAAGAACAATTTTGTTACATGTACATCAAGTTTGACATTATTGTGAGGTATCAACTTTTTATACATTGATTTAACAATACTTTAAACAATCAGTGTAACATATTTTGACACGTCTTGAAATGTCGAACTCAGAGTACACAGAAAGGGTACAAGTAGTTTAATTCGAAAACAAATTTTGTACTTGATAGCATGTGGACATTCTTGACTTGGTATTGATACAACCCATAAAATTTGTCACACGTCTTCTTTTTTTTAATCACGTCTACTATTCAATGGGACAAATATGCCTTTTTACGGTTAAAATGAAAAAAGAAGGAACAAAAGCATCATTCTATATCTGTATCATATATATTTTAAGTCGTGACATGCAAATGTTGATAAAGTACATCCATCTACATGCTGCCTAAAAATACACAAATTGGCAGGTAAAACTTCAATGAACCATTACATTTATCATGCTAAACCTAATAGCATTATTCAAATTAATACGACTCCCCACGGTATTTAATTTTTGCACAAACCAAAATAATTTTATCGTCAGCGTAATAGGCACGTGTAATTCAGCATGCAAAGAATGATTAACATACCTAGAGAATCTACCCGAATGATTTCTAACTCAAGCTGCAGATGATTTTTTGTCTTCATGATCATCAAGATTTAAAGCTTGAAGCAACTTCGTCCAGGACTCGGGAATTCCTCCAGGAAGATCAAATTCCAACAATTTTCCACGCGCGAGGTAAAACTCCTCGACAGGTTGGCTCTGCAGGTTATGGCATTACAAAATACAAAATATTATGGATTACCAAATAGAATTTACTATTTAAGTTACTGACAATTATAGTTTCGTCTTCTTTCCAAGTTTAGAATGAGTACTTCACTTATAAAATGTCGAGTAGCAACAAAAAGTCATTCAGAAGTGATCAAAACATGCAACAATAACCCAAAATTCTCAAAGCAGCCCTACTGCTGGGGTCCACTCAGTAGTAGTTTATTGTAAGGTGCATAAAAGGTGAGATAGATCTTCAAATCTATACAGGCAACAAAGAGAGAGAAGATTATGATATATATTCATCCATCAAGTTGAAGGACCTAGATACTGCTTACCCACGGTATTTTATTCAGAAACAACCACAATGTACTGTTGAAATCTACTGTAGCTTCATAAAAGCATCGTGTGAAGTAAACATAACCCTATAAAATTACTAGCATCCAAAGATAAATCATTTCGTACCAAATAATGTAAAGGTGATTTATTAATCTCCTTATGTATGATGATTTATTAATTTTTGCTTTAGAATGAACCGCAGAAGAAACATGGGAAATCTTGTCCAAAGAAAGATGCAACTAATGAGACTTAAAAAAAATGAAGTTTTACCTTCTCATTGTAGACTCGAAGACGTTCTTTAACAACTTCTTCTGTGTCATCAGATCGTGTGATTAATTTCGATTCACAATTTGGAGGAGGAAGAAGGGGAGGCATGTACATTCTTGGGCTTCCATCTTCACCCTTGATGTCAATGCAGGCAACATTGTAATTCCCTCCACACTCGCTGCAAATTCTTCTTCCAAGGCATTTTGCAATCAACACATCTTCTTGAAGCTTCAGATTAATTACCAAACCAATGTCTGTTACCCCTTCTAAGATTTCCTACACCATCAAAACACACAGGAAAAGCAGAATGCTGGTGATGAGATGTTCTTTTGGGTAGTCAATCATTTCATACAAAATGGAAATGGGACTCCATGATTAAAAAATTTAGAAGCAAGGAACAATTCAAATGGGGGAAAAAATAATGAGACTGAAAAATAACAGTGGAACAACTTGCATTATTTTGATGGTATCTGTCTGAGACCAGGGTACACAATGGGCATGACAGGAAGCAAGATCCAAATCTCATAATTTTATATTACTAAAAACAAATCACCAAAATAACCTGTCTAAGGGTTGTCAGATAGGAGGTTTGCATATATTTCAAAGAATCCAAATGTGGATAACTTTCATAAGTATTAAGGCCACAGTGATCTACAAGCTTACATTCATGAAAAGTTAAGCATTTTACGAGTGACTTAATGAGTTAAAAGTGATTATGTTTTACAGGAAATGATCAGTGGACATGAGAATCACAAAATTAACAGAGTTTTATTCACAAAGGCTGAAAACATGTGACAGAGAGAAGATGCAATCCTAGGAAAGGGATTTTGTAAATTTCTTACGGAAAAATTTGTCATGGTGCTGACCAATTTAATGAAATGTATCCTGACAACTAGGTGAGAGATCTGAAAGAGCTCATCTGGAAAAACAACCTACCGTCTTGGCCAACACAATGGTATTTCTAAGAAGTTAAGAGAATACAGTATTATGAGCATCAATGTGAAAGAAGAAAACATTTACTGTAAACAAAAGTAGTCTCTTGAATCACTGTAAATTATGACTTACCAAAACCTCTATCCTACAATTCATATTACATTATAAAACTAAACTAACTATTTTCAAAAAAACCTTCATGATCATCAATCTATTCTGACTATTGTTGTGAACCTGGAAATGGTGTAAAGAGATTCAGAAGTGTAAAATACAGTCTGTAATAAGTATGAATGTTTAAGGTCTTCTCTTAGCATGTATTCCACAAAGATTTCATATATCTAGCTTCCCTGGATATCTATGTTTCTACATTAATTCACTTATAAGAGCCAAGTCATCAATAAGATAACATCTTCTACAACCTTATCATACTAAAACGTGTGACATTGACTACATGAACATGCAGCCAAACCATAGCACAAAATTATTAAAAAAAATTAATCAGTAAATCTTGTGAAACTAATTTAAAGATATTCTCAAATTCACATTCAAAAATTGTTTTATAAGGAACTAAACTGCTGAAGAAATTATACAGTAGAAAAGCTAGGCAGATTGGGGATTAACTTAAGAAGTTATCTAGTCTAATCAGTTTCGAGAATCTTCATATTTACTAAACTTAAATTCTGCATTCCTGGCATTTTCTCGTGAAAATAAGAATGTAAGAGATAAGATCATTCCAACAACCAAATGTTCTAAGGCAAGGTGAACTTGAGCAACAGTTTCAAAAACAAAAAGAAAACATCCTGGTCTAAATTGTACAAAAGGAAGCTTGCTGATCCAGCTCTGTAATAAAAATTAAATTCACATACAGCCAATCAGTAACTATGTAAATGCAACATAATGCTTTGGTATTGCCACAACATCGAAAACTTAATCCTCACCGCCTGTCTTACAGTCCGAGGAAAGCCGTCCAAAATAAAGCCCGTCTCACCCTTAGCTTGAGATTCTTCAAGACGCTTGGAAAGAAGATTTATTATAATTTCATCTGAAATTAACTTCCCTTGGTTAACAATCTCTGCAAGCTGTTGAAGAAAACGAATGATAAATATAAGATATGGCAAAATAGAACAGGAAACAACAAGGAAGCCAAGGATGTGAGATGTATAATGTATTGAATGAGCACATAAAATTCGAAGAAACAAATGAATTTATAAACATGTTTAGATAAATTCTTCACAGAAGCATTTATACATGCACATGGAAACAAAAGTGTCGATGACAAAACTCAAATAAATAAATGAGTCATATCTGTAAAAGCTTAACCTTTTAGATGAAGTAGTTAAACATAATGTTAGGCATGCAATAACTCAAGAATCGAGTATACTTCAACTAGAACACAAAGTTCAAAGTTATGAGATAATTCTACTAGTTTGTCCCTTGATACCATTGTAAAGAACTCTGTCAATTATAATTTTTGGTTAGGAAATGCAATGCACTATTTTTCATATGCATATATTGTTTCCCATATTCCATGTGAGAATCACATACACCAATTTTTCAGTTAAATCACATTCAGTCATGGAAATGTCCCACGTAGGGACAATATGATCGAAAAGCATCCAAAATACAAAAAATTATTTTAATATCTAGGACAACCAAAATAGAAATGTCTGCATGTAACAGATACTGCCTTCTCCAAAGTGCACATTACCTATTTAACACAAGCATTACCAGCATATGCTTCATGCGGCAGCATAAAATTCTGTGATACAGTTTTAAAATAATAAGAAAACAAGTATAAAGTGCAGCACAGTTCTCCACCGTTTCCAAAGTGTCCAATTAACGATTCATCATCTTTTTTATCTCTTTTTTTCTAATCCAAACACAGTGCTAAACAGGGCTGACATGGAAAGCCCATCTCGCTATATTCCGCATAAAATTCTGTGATACAATTTTAAAATAATAAGAAAACAAGTATAAAGTTCAGCACTGTTCTCCACCGTCGCCAAAGTGTCCAATTAACGATTCATCATCTTTTTTTTTCTCTTTTTTCTAATCCGAACACAGTGATGAAACAGGGCTGACATGGAAAATGTAAACGGAGGTTCTGGTTCTGGAAATGGAGGAAATTGGTTCTGCTTCTGAAAATGGAGAGAATTTAGTTGAAATGGGTTATGGAGATGGGGGAAATGGTAAGAAGGTTAAAGAGAGCCCAGTCATCTAATATTTGTCAGTTGCCCATAAAATACAAAACCCATTTCTGGCAAGCATTGAGTATTATTTTTCATTGAACAGCAAAGCACTAAAACACAAAAAACACTTTAAATTCGTAGTATTTGTCTATGCTTCATACGATGAAGTGAAAAGCTATGATCTAGTAAACACATCAGCATCCCACTAGGCCCATGGAAAGCAAGGGACAGCAAGAGCCAAGGTGTATGGGGGGCGCAGATGGTCTAATTAGTAATTACAAGCTCTATCCAAGCCTAAATGCAACTCACAGATTTTACCCATTTAGTAGGCTTTAGACAGTTGCATACTTGTAAGTTCAATAAAATTAGGGTAACTGAAATTTATGGCCAAGAAAACACTGATCCATGAAGATAAGTGTACCAGCCACAGGTATGTTATAAGATGGTGCGTTGATCCGAATCGCAATTTCCAGATAAAATCTTTGACTTATATAAGGCATAAATGATAGAATATTGCTCTGTCCTGAGTTGATGTTGAATTTCTCAAATACAAATGGAACAGTTTCAAGAAAATATTTTATATACAGATCCTTGAACGATATGAAGATCTGAACAACAAAAATAGTCATTAACATACACAAAATCAGAGTGCAAAAACTCTAAATTCCGCATGTGGTTCGTGTGATTAAATTGCTTCTTTACGTAATACTATTAAAAACTGGGATATGCACATTATGTCACTTTGACTCTTCCACCTACATTTAAGTACCCATGCCAGCTTGGACAAGGGCATGGGACACAGCATGATCAGTGAGGCTTTACAATTAGTTCACAAAGAAAGTGGACCAAGTATGTTAGCTATCTCAAATAAAGTTCAATACTCATTTTGAAGAGTGTATGGAACATTGACACATTACCATAAAAGTAAAGAAAAACTGCAAATGTTTGACATTTTGATGGTATCCATCCATTAGATGGTTGAGTAATTCATCAGCAGGACAAATACCCACAGCTGATGCCCTTGTCAAAGTCCAGTTAAGTTGACACAAACTGACTCACTGCAGGCGATACGGCAAAAGTAAGCTATAAAAGGTTGCCAGGTGTAACCAAATGCACATACCAAGATAGTAAGATAAACCAGTGTTTTCCCAGCAAAAAAAAATGCACTTATGAATTAATGATTTCTTGATGACTATAACTAATTAGATAAGTAACTAAAAATGGTTATTGTCAGGGATTTGAAATAAGTCTGTTTCTAAAATTAAAAATAATGCCTCCTTAATTTTCAAAAAGTACAATAACAAGTCTGTCACATTTCAGCAATAACAAGATAAGAGCAACCCCTTCGACAAAATCTATAAGAATCGCTGTCATATCCTCTCTCACATGGACATTTACCTGACTGCCATATCAGAATCCAATACATATCAGGGACAACCATTGGTAAAACTCACTAGCAGTCACCCATGTCTTGCACATCTTCAAAAGTTATTCTCTCATATGACAACTGGTACATGTCAAGAGCACACCTCAAGTCAAAATAGGGGCAAGCTCAGAACATGTTCAAGGCAACCAGAGCAACCATTGAGGGTCAAATCCCATTTAGACAGAAATAGAATTGAGAACAAATAGAAATCAGACTCAATAGTATTACAAAATCAATTTATGTTTACAGCTGAAGTTCAACTCCAGTTAGCCCATTAGCAGAGCGACAGGATCAAGAGTCTTTGAGTGTGTCACTTTCTATAATTTTTTGAAGAGTCTATATTTAACTGTTCATTTTGTATTAATATTAGATTCTTCAATGTTTTTTAACCTTTTTGTCCCTTTTATACGTGAAGGAACACTTATCTGACACTTTATTTAAATATTTAGAAATAGAGCATTAGAGTAAATACATCAGCAGAAGAGATAGAAGGGAGCTAAACGGGAGGAGATGAGGACATTGATCAGAGTCTTTGCTAGTTTGATACATGACATGCATGCATGTATGGCTTCGAGAACTAGGGCACTTAGTTTTAACCATGAAATGAGGATGGATAAAATAACACAGAGCACATCGGTGAACACACCGGGAGTGTCTTGAACTTCATTTGGCCACAATGAATCGCCATGAAGTGCTCCATTGAGGTTCTGTAACTTTTTCCTACCTCCACAGTTTTGTCTTTCTAATTTATGAGCCACCAATATTTTTCTTTCTCTTTCTATTTTCATCTTCCAAGGTGATAGGTTTTATTGATTTTAACTAATTAAAACGTACTAAATATAGGATATAGTTCAAATTCAGGGAGTTCCTACGGTCCCTGACACTAAACTATTTCAGAACTACCAAGCGAGTTCTGTATAATGCAGTTTTTCCTTGGTCCCAATTAGATAGTAATATCATATTGATAAACAAAATAAAAATTACAATTATTCTCATCCTCCCAACCAACCCAACAAGGACGAACAAGAAAATGTGGAATAGTAATAATAACAGAGGTAGAAATTGGTCCTTGAAAATTATGCAACATACTTTATTGATCAAACTCTTGATTTGGTTACTAATTCAAGCAGTGAAACAAGCACATTTCCACTTCCCAAAAAATAAAATTCATTGATACACATTCAGACCTCAATACGCGAGTAACAAATCCATTGCATGCACTCATATACTCACATACATGATGTGGGATACTGGAAACACACAAATATCCGTCCTCTTCTATCAAATTAATGCCTAAATAAAGACAAGAGAAGAAATACGTATATTCATATGCAGGACCGAATTCACTTGGACTGAAACAAATCAAACAAATATTTATAATCATACATATACGTCAACATAAACCTATACACGGACAGGGATCACAATTTTCCATCAAAAGCCTAGAAAGTCCAAATTTTAATATATGGGTGGCAGCAAGTCTTGAACCCAACTCTTATATCCGGCTCTTATTCCATATTTAACCATCTCAGCTAAATGCACTTACGTTTTCATTTATGTTGTATCTTCAACATTGTGCATAAATTCAAGGGGAAATAAAAGCAAAGATACCTGAGAAGAAAGGGGGCCGGGAGAGGATAGTTCTTGGCGCACAAGATCACCAGTGGCAATATGGGAAACACCGAGGAGGTTTGACAATCGGGCGGCATAGGTGCCTTTGCCTACACCTGGGCAGCCCAGAAAAACCCACTGTACATTCCTTCCCTTTCCCTTGGAATCTTCAACAGGAAGAGCAGAAGAAAGAGCTGCCGCTGATGCTGCTCTTGTAAGGTCAATTTCAGAAGATTTGGTGCAGAAACTACGAATTGATGAGGCAGTTCTGTACCTCAGCATTAGGTGGCTCAATGCCGCCATCGATCAACAGACGAAAAGAGTAGAATTATGAAATTCAACAATTAAATTTTTGTGGGTTTTTTGTTTAATTGGTTGAGAGAAATAGAGAGTTGGATTCAGTTCGAGAAGGTTGACGAACTCCACAAGACAAAGAGCGACTTCTTGCCGGTTGTATTTTGAGTAGAGAAGGCAAAAGGAAAGAAATGAAACACGCGCGTTAACTTTTTGAAATGTCAAACGTCTAGTTAAAATTATACTAGGTTCTCAATCAATTGTTCTATTAGCAAGTTAGTCCCCAAAAGTCAATTATCAATCTTTTATTTAGTAAAAATTAGGTTTAGACTTTCAAAATTTAAGGGGCTGTTCTCTTTGTGTTTCAGTTTTGTGTTTTGAGTTTTGAATTCATTTTGTGTTTTGTGTTTTGAGTGTCCATTTTGAGATTTTTGAAAATGTGTTCTTTTTGGCATTTTGAAAAATTGTTTTGAAAACGTCCAAAACGCGTTTTGAAAATTTTGACTTGATTATAACTGAAAACACCCAAAACGACAAATTTGTCGTTTTGGGTTTTCTTTATAAATTTTTCACTTGTTTTCAAAAACGCGTTTTCGAAAACGGGAAAGAGAACGCGTTTTCACTGTTTTGGAAAATCGAAAACAGAAAACGGCTTGAAAATGGTAAAGAGAACGGGGCCTTAGGTTGTGTGGTTTTAGTCCGAACCTTAATATGTAAAATTCTGGATCCTCAACCTATTTGAATATGTAAATTTAAATTTCTACATGACAAAAGTATCGACATAATCATTAAAATCATATGCTACTTTTACTTGATGTGATTCAGTAAGAATAGAAAATCCTAAACCAATTGAACACGAGGAGAAATATGAAGAATCTATGAAAACATTCGTAACTCTAAACTCGGGTGTCGAAGTTATGCAAACAAGTACAATCCGAATCATTTTCAATTCTAC
>CAIGRP010082435.1:0-11455 GCA_903798385.1 Fraxinus cuspidata
TCAAAATTGAAATAAGATAAAATTAACCTAAGTTAAGTAAAATACAATAATAAAACAACACAAAAGCTTAGTAATATGGCATTAATAAGTGTAGAAAATGCACTTATCAGGTTCGGCGACCCCTTCTAACGCTTAATCCCCCGTTGAGCATTTTGTAGGATTTTGCTCGAATCCACTATAATAGCCCCAAAACAGGCAAGAAAATGATTACAGAGGAATACCAAGTATTATGTCTCTCAAACACAAATAACCCTAAAAATACAGCACAATCTCACTAAGAGATTGATCTTATCACTTTCTTTCACACTAATATGATTTCACTCACAAAATACAAATTATATAATCAATAGAACATTGCAGTTGAGAGAAAGAGAGAACTAAGGTTAAACTAGAAGTCGATTCCTTTCCTTTAGAAGTCAACATTCCAATTGATAAGAGATAGCAAAGTAGTGACGATCCAACGGTTGTCCATACATCTAGCAAAGCGCCACATTTAAGATAAAGAGTGTTTATAAAACACGACTTAACAATTCTGGAACCTTCAGCTTATTGGGTCGGATATGAGTTAACTGGACCAGTTTGACAGACTTTGGCTCAAAAATTGTAGCTCCCAATCTTTATAGGTATTTTGGGGATAGGAAAATATGCCTGCAAATCTTGGTTGATGAAAAGAAAAATTTCATTAACGCATGTGACAAAAGGATGGTAATTTGTTATTTACAAGTCGCACATAGTTCAAATGGGAAATGAGATTTTTGTAAAAAATTGAACTCAAACACACACTAAGAAACATATACCACAGAAATATTAAATTAATTCAAGAAGTGTCATTTACTTTTATATAAATGTGTGGCAAGTGTCATCTACAACTGCATGTGGATAGCATTATTTGAATAATCAAAACACACGTATATAAGATAATGTTTACATTGTACCATCTTGTTTTGATTCAATTTGAAACTTTAGCGATTGGTCTTTAGTTTGTAATCGTTGATACATCTTTTGATATTCGTTGCTCGGGATACTCGAAGCAGTTGTACTTGTCTTATGATCAATATATATTCACATTAACCGATCAGGAAAAAGGAAAAAGAAAAAAAATGTGTGTCCAGTGTTAACCTAAAACCTTGAACACTAAATTTGAAAACGTGAGCTTCTAGTCCAAAAAGCAAGTAATAAAGGAATTAATGGACAACCACATAAGGTGGAAATGCTCTGTGCAGGCACATTACATCTTATGAAAGTAGGTGGTCAATAAAGATTAGATAGAGAATAATAAAATTAAAAATTTTCGTACGAGTACATTCGTTAAATTAAAAATACTCGATTCACATAGGAATAACTTACAATAGTCAATAGGTATAGTATAAGTTTTTTTATATTGAAAGGTTACAACAACTCGTATTTTTAAGATCATCATTCCCATACGTCAGAGTCCAGTTACCAAATGGAATCTGATTATTGAAATTCGCATAATCCTATTACCCATTTTGAAAATACATTTTTTTTTTCATGAGTAGGCCGTTTCACCTCACTTAAAAGTATGATATGTATTAGCCATGGTTGAAAACTAATATCCTCAGTATTAGGGATGGCGCCCCGCCCCGCCCCGCCCCGAATAGGGCAAAAAACCCCGCCCCGAACGGGGCCGCCAAGAATAAAAAAAAAATTTAATAAATTGTTATTAAAAAAAAAAAAAAACTGAAAAAAAAAAATTTTTTTTTTTTTTTAAACGGGGGGGGANAAAATCCCGCCCCGAACGGGGTGGCGGGACGGGGTGGGGCGCCCTGTCTCGGGGCGCGGGGCGGGGCGCCCCGCCCCGCCAAGAATAAAAAAAAATTAATAAATTGTTAAGTTTTTTTTTTTTTTTAAACGGGGCGGGATACGGGGCGGGAAACCCGCCCCACCCCGACTAAGCCGGGGCGCGGGGCGGGGTTGGGCCCCTAAGTCGCGGGGCGGGACGGGGGTGCCCCGCCCCGAACCCGCCCCATTGCCATCTCTACTCAGTATCCAAGTAGGCCCAAAAGAACGAATCTATAAAATCAAACCTCTATTGTTTTGTCAGCTAGAATACATGTGATGTTGGTAACAACAATATTGCCGATTGACGGTATACTTGTTTTCCCTTCCTACCAAACCATATGTGTCTTGGTATTATAAAGTTCCAAACCTACATTGAAACTACATGTTAAAGAAAATTATAATTGTTTGATGATAGTTTACATGAAAGAATTATAAAAATGTAAGCCATAATCCTCGTATAAAACCGCATGAAAATGTAAACTGGATTCAGATAAACAGTCAAAAAAAGAAGAAAAAAAAGTACAATCTAACATGAGATTGTACATAATAGGGAGTTAGACCCTATTTGATTTTGATAAAATGTATGGTTAAAATGTCGATAAAAATTATAAATTCTATAAAATATTTGATTAAAAGTACTTGTTGACTTTTGTTTGAATTTTTATTATCAATTTTGGCCAACTGGGGCTTCGAATAGGTGTCAAGAAGAAATTTCTCACTATCCTCGTTGTAACAAATTCTCAAACGTAAACAAAACATATAATGCTTTTACATCGTGTTACACATCACAAATTGCAAAGACCATAACAGCAATAAATATAAATTTGAATAATATTCACACCATAGTTATTTTATTTTTTTTCACCACATTTTAATTGTAATAAAGGTTCACAACCTTTGCTCATGTCAGCACTAGTACTTCTAATATTTTTCTTTGCTTTTTTATTAATAACTTTCAATTAATTAACATCTTGTCTCTATGACAATTACCGTCCAAAAAATCCTTTATGATGGCATAAAATGACATCATATTTATTAAAAATACACACTAGACCACTTTCAAAGGGGTTTATTTCTGAAACACGCAACTATGGTCTCAACCTTTTTGTGTTCTATGCTTGGCCAGTAGCTGTCATGATTTCACTTCTACCTCAGCTTACATTGTACACCTAGTCTAAAATTCAATTTCCCGATGCTCTCAAAAGCAAAAATATGTACCTCGATCCTCCACTGAGACTGAGTATAGCTCCCTAGTTGCCTGTTCTAAAGAAGTGATGTGGTCGGGCAACTTCAGAACTTCGGCTCCCTCGCTGTTGTCCATCATCTAATGTGATAACTTGGTATACACATATCTATTCGTGAACGCAGTCTTCCACTCCAGCATGGAACACATTTCCATAAATAACCACTTAGTCCAAAAACATATTACCAATGGCACATTTGGAGACTCCTACATATCCACTTCTGATCAGTTGGCTGATGAAAGGACCAAACTATTGTTCTGCACACCATTCGCTCAGCCGCGGTCCAAGATTGAAGTCTCAACGGTGACTTCATCTTGCATGAACATGTTAAGGACACGACACAAAAGTCCAATCAAGCAAAAGAATCCAAACAAGTCGGAAACTCTAGCAATAGTTGGACCTCATCTCAAGAAACAACCGAGTCCTATTGCATCCAATTTAGGCTGTTCAGTTCAATTACCATCATCACTTTGTATTCACATATTGTAATTCAAATTGTATAGAAGTCTAGTTAGAGTAAATTGTTACATAGTATAAATTATACATGAATGAAAGTAGGTGACGTTATTACTCGCGATATTGTGTTTCTATCTTTATTCTTTAGCTGGATTAAAATATTCAGTATTTATATAATATAATTTTTTAAAAAGTAAGTGTTTTAAAAGATCAAAGTGCACCAATTTGAGAAGAAAGGATATAAAATAAAGTAAATCTATTATTTGTTTATACCATTTACATACATAAAAAAATTTCTTTTTGATCTTTATTGGTTCAATATTTTTTTAATAAAATGCAATAGAATTATGTAACACGTAATGCATGTGTACTATATTGTTAAAGTAATTATTGCCGTGCATTAAGTATTTTTTTTTTATTTGAAATTAAGAACATTTTACTTTCTCTACCAATCCGTGTATGACTCATAACCATATCATTTTTTATTTGACAAATAACAAAACTGTCGGTAGGGAGGAATAAAATGAAAGTCAATCCACGCAACTCAAAACGTATTTCACTATACATTTTTTTATAAACACTACGGTACGTGATTGAATAAAATTTTAATTTATTTCTTATATTTAATCAAATTTTAAAAAACTCAAACTTTACAAAACTTATTTTCAAAAAAATCTACATCAAACATACTCTAATTTAATTTAGAATTGAAGGGTTTCATATCACCACGCAGTCCGAGCATAATAACTTCAGCCTGCCATATAATTATATAACAATATTATTCATTAGCACGGTTAAAAATAAATTTAAATAAATGTGTATACTTTTGCCATGACGGTTTAATTTTCTAAAAGACATAGTACATTAACATCGGACGAAACACTTAATTTAAAGTCTCATGACCTAGTAAATTCCCAGAAATCCATGATTTTGATGAATGTCATGTGAAAGAGTGTCAAACTTAATATAAAGAAGAATGTACGTGTAGCACAATTGTTTATAAAAACTATGTATAAATTAGACATTAAAGCAAAAAATGAATATGATATATTCTTGAAGTTTTGTGAAGACGAGATTTAATTGAATACATATTTTTGTTTTAAGAAATTAAATATTTAAATTGATAATTAATAATATTTTATGTTTTTCTAATACCGGTTATAGTTAGTTTAAAAATAAACTCACCCTTTTGGTTAGAATAGTGAACGTGAGTTGAAATAGCTTTATTTATCTTTGTTATTAATTAATTAATATATACGATTCAATGATAGAGCAATTTTTAATTAAAATATTATTATTTACTGTATAATTCATCAATGGTCGTGAAATACAAATTTCGCGTGGTAGTATAAAAAATTAGTTCTCTTTGGACAGTTTTATTCCTACAATTTCTGACAACAAATCGTTGGATTTTGTCCAATTCAACAAGTAAAAGATGTAATTAAGAATTCACGTAATTTTTAAAATTGCTTTTTTTTTTTTCTAATTAAAAACTTAGTTGCGTTTACTTTGTTGTTTTTAGTTTTCAATTTTACAAAACATATCAAAACTTATTTGACCTAGTATTTTCGAAATAATATTAAATTATAATATAAAACTCAAAATCTATGTTTGATGCTTGAGTATTTTTAGTGAAAACTCTTAAAACAATCAAAATATAGGAAATAAGAATTCAAATAAAATTGTATTCATATAAAATCCTAAAAATTTAAAATTTCATAAATTCTAAAAAATAAAAATTCTAGAAAAACTTTAGAAATATAAATAAATAAATTAATATATATATTGCTTGATAATATATTAAGCAATATAAGTGATTTTAAAAAATTTCAATCCACATCATTGATTTTTTTTTCTTTGTTTTACCTACTCAATTTATTATTTATTGTTGTTTTACTTTTGCAGTAGAAAAAAATATTATACAATTTATCAACTTTAAAATGTATATATTGCTTGGTAATATATTAACATAAAATTATCGTATTTTACCCAATAATCAAGTTTTAAGGAATGAAATATCATAAAACAATTTTTGAAAATTTCAAACCAAACATTTTTTTTCTAATTTTAAGTTTTTATAAATAAATTTTTAAAATGACATATCAAATACATTTTTAGCAATTAAATGGAAAAAAATTGAAATTGAAAATGAACTCAAACTCAAAATCGAAACACAAACTAAATGGACCTTTAAATTTTTAGCGTCCAAGTCTAGAAAACAAACATTTAATTACAACGAAACATAAAAGGGTTAATTCCTCAACATAAGTAATTGATCAAACTTCTACGGTAATGACTAATCTGACCATACCCCAGCACCTCATTTCTTATTGGAATTTTAGTTTCCATCCGAAAAAGGTCAACTTAAAATAGCTCATTCACCTTACAAACTCAAGATCATATTCATGTATGGCCAATGTTGAGTTTTTGTTTGCAAATATCCGACAACCCTACTCAAATGAACGTATGTATCATCGTAGTCACACATGCTCATCATAACACCCCTAAAAAGATTACCAATTTATCCTACGTCACTTTCTATCAATGTCGACATCCCTCCATTGCTTGAAACCCTACATTACCACGAAGGGCTTTGCCACTCTTAAGAATTCACCACCACCATGAAATTCCGTGTCATCGCGATAAATTAGAAACATTAACATGTTAGCCATAGTAATCTAGTCCACTTATAAACCGAATATTATCTCTATATCTAGCCATGTTGTAATTTTGTATAGTCGCACATTTTCAACACTTTCGGTTCTAGTATTAGTCAAAGTTATCCTTATATGTGTTAACTTCAACTATTCAAATTATCCCTTCTAATCATTTTTAACTTGTAAAAAATTCTCAATTCTACTTGCATTTTCAAATTTATGCATAATTTTAGCCGTCCTATAGTAATAAATTATCGAAAAAGGTCCTATGAGAATGGATTATTAACGTCAACTCTTCCCAATGATTTCTAAATATTCCTTGAAGGGGACAGCTACCATCAAATCCACAGGTCAAATGGACATTGGCAATATTAAAACCATAGAAGGTACATTTTTTTATTTCTTGAACAAAAAGCATTTTCGATTAACCCCTCCTTTAAATTCATGCATACAAGACAAGGGTTTGCTATATTCTCATCAAGCTTCTATTCTTCATTCCTTTCTACTCCCTAGAGAAAATTCTGTTTGAGATTAATGGGGCATAATAAGGCTTTAGATAAGGGAAAAAAGAAGCAGAAAAAGGGTTTATGGTCTCCAGATGAAGACCAGAGGCTTAGAAACTATGTACTCGAGCATGGTCATGGCTGCTGGACCAATGTTTCCATCAATGCTGGTGAGTATATTCCAAATGGTATATGAGCAAGTCATGAGTCCAAGTTCCACGCCATTTATTTCGTGAGTCAGTGTCTTGTTTGATTTGATTTGATTTTGCGCATAACGGATTGTTAAGATATAAATGTCGCAAGTCAATGTCTTGTTTGATTGATTTAGATTGTTTCACTAATTCTAGGATCATCGAGATGTCAGTTTTGTTATCTATGGGTAAAGTAGTTGGCAAAGACCATTCCATGAAGTGAACTTTAAAGAGTGAACACCGTCATAAGATTGATTATGTTCATTACTTTGATTAGTAGTTGGTCCAATAGTCATGGCAAATAAAGTATGTACATTGTACCTAAAAAAAAAAAAAAAATTATTTTTTCACATTATAGGAATAAAATATTTTGGAACTGGTAGGATGACTTCTAGAAGTCAATGACTAAGAATTTTCTGTTAAAATACATGCTCTGAGGAGACACATATATATATATATATTGAAATTGTAGGATAAGACTGTACACTTGTTGTGGTTAAGATAAAACTGCACATTTGCTGATGTGGTAGAAAAACCTTACTTACAGTTCTCTCCAAATGTTACGGTTCTCTCTAAGTGGGCAAGATAAGATTTCCCACTGGGTAGAAGAATAATTCTGATATATATATATACTGGAGCCAACTTTGGCAAGCAATTAGCATAAAAAATGAAAAAAATAATTGTTTTCATTTCATTTGATTTGTTTCAGGTTTACAGAGGAATGGCAAGAGCTGTCGATTAAGGTGGCTAAACTATTTAAGACCAGGACTAAAACGAGGAATGTTTAGCCGAGAAGAGGAGGAGATTGTCATCAATCTTCATACAACATTAGGCAACAAGTAAGGAAACAAAAAAAGTTACTCATTTACTCATTATTTCTAATGAATGCTATGATGACATTAACTGGAAGTGAAGTTCAGTCCAATCAAGTCAAAGACTATAAAAGAACACTGTTTTTGTGCAGGTGGTCTCAGATAGCCCATAAACTGCCTGGACGAACAGATAATGAAATTAAAAACTACTGGCATTCTTATCTAAAGAAAAAGGTAGCAAAAATGGGTGAAACTGAAGGCCAAGGTAAAGCTGAATGCATGAATTCAGAAATGGAAAACACGGAATCTTCTTCCCTGAAGTCGAGTTTGGAATCATTTGATTATATTGAAAGACCATTGATGGATTCTTGTGCGCAGAAAAGCAATTTACCAAGAATTCTATTTGCCGAGTGGCTCCAATTTGATCAGTTTCTTGGCTGTGATTCAGTCAGCCCTCCAGAAGCTTATAAAAATGCTTTAGAGAACAATGGCTCAAATTCCCAAGATGTTTTTATGCATGATTTGCTGCTCAATGAAGAGACGTATGCTGGTGAAATGCAGCCAAAATTTAACAGTTCTATTGATGATATGTTTCAAGAACAGTTCAAGTTTGAGCATCAGAAATCAGAAAGTGGATATGCTGAACTTTTTCCTGGTGAATTCAACATAAACTATGATGTTATGTATATATAAATCTCATATTCCTGTTGAATACAACATCAACTGTGGATCTGTGATGTATAATTTAAATAAATAAATGTTCGGTAGTTAACGTATTAAGCTTTTAGACATGATCAACATAGTAATGTACTTAGTTGGAATTCTTGGTGCCACTCATTTCTAAAAAGTGTGCACGTCCATTAAGCAATACAAATACAGCAGATCGGTGACGGAAATGTGTACTGCCAATCAGAGACGATAACGCATAAAGCCTTATTCATTCTTTGTTTGCAATTGTATGAACATTTGAAATGATTTTGAAGCTCGAAACAACTCTCTTACTCGAGCCATGGACGTCTCTCAATAGTTCTCATAGAATCAAATTTGCAAGGTCTAAAGGCAAGCTTTGCGTTTTTCATATACTAATATAAAAAGGCTCATTCTTACATTCTTTAATTTTGGAATAACACAGGTTGTTGTACTGACATTCTTTAATTTTCCTTATATTTTAGATAAACAATAAAGTATAAAAAGAAAAATTGCTTATTTCCAATTACTAATAATAACACTATACTTGCAAAGATACACAAACCTCACACAATTTAGCCTACATGCAAAAGTAACATAACATTTCTAATTCATGTCCACAGTACACAAGATGAATTCCCTAAAACAAACCCACATAGAATAAACAAAGAAAACAGAAATCCCAGCCCGAAAAGCAACTGCGGATGACAAGAGATAGCATTATATAGCTGAGTAACTATAATCTTCTTCTGGAGTGCCCTGAGAAAGAATTGTGAAGATAACAAATGTCCCATATAATATCGTAACAATGGCCGTGAAGTTCACAAGGAAGGCCTCTGGGCCATATTTTGCAAGGCCCGTATTCTCAAGAAATGTTAGCTTTTCGAGGTACCCGAGTGTAGCGGTGCCAACGGCTAATATATACACGAAAATGCCCAAGAGTACGTGCCATGGAAGTGACTCGCTTCTGATTGGTGCTGTACCTCCGGGGTAGAAGAACACCACGAAACCAAAGATCCACTGCAGATTATTAAACACTAGATAAGGAAATCTTGGGTGATAATTTAGAAAGTTGGAAAGCATTTGGTTTGAAGATAAGGATCATAAATGCCATGCTTGAATTGATGTCCACCAGTGCTTTGGCCTAGAAGTGTCAAAATGTATGAGACAGTTCATATATGGGCTGCCCCACGTGTGAAAGCCCGGCTTAACCCGGTAAAACCATGCCATGCCTGTCTCTGCAACCGGGTCATTTAGGCCCCATGCCACAGAAAAATGCATGGTTCACAAATTTCCAATCCATGTATGAAATCTTAGCATAGCATGACAAGACCAGCCCAAACTACTATACATATGTTGGAGGTTAAAATGCGAACCCAAATAAGAAAATTGCTATAAGAAATATCAAATGTGTAAATTCAGTTTGTAAAACAAAATTAGTGTAATTTTAGAGAGAGAAACATTACCTGAATGCCATAGAGAATGATAACACCAATTCCAAGCCAGGAGTGTAAACTATATAAATTGGCAATATTGCTTTCATTGTGATATTTGAATGCTGTGTATATTCCAATAATCCCAAGTACGAGAGCAATAGCGTGCAAAACTAAATGGATTAATTTCTTCTCTGGCTTATTCAATGGGAGGGATTTGTAACTCATAATGGCTGTGGTTGAAAAAGAGAGAGAGAGAGAGAAAATCAAGCTTCTCGGAGTTATACATTTTGAGCAAGTTCGATATACTGTATTGACCATGACTCTCGTATATATATAATATTGTACCGTCCATCTCTTATTTACACTATATAAAAACATACTTCAATTACCTTGACCTCCAATGATAATCAACCCTATAAGCATGAGAACCGGATGAATCTGGAGGTAGAAGAAAATAATAAGTTTCGATATTCACAAGGACGTAATTAAACGAATGAAATTATCTAAATAAACACAAGGTTTAGGCATGGATTTTGTTAAACTCAATGTACATAATGAAGAGTTGAGTATAATATTGTATATACGTTCTTTTAGGAAGGTTATGTTATTTTTCGAAAAAGAGAACTTTTTTATGGGGCAAAAATCTAAGAGACGTGTTCCTTGATAAAGAGTGCATAGAAAACTATATGTACACAACATTAGCAAAGAAATTGAACCACCAAAAATTACAAAATTTCAGTGTTTCACACATCTTGAGCTCGTCCTTGCACGGTGTGAATGTATCAATCCCTTCGACCAATATATTGAACCCCTTCCATCTGTTGGCGACTGTTAAGCCCACCATCCAATCTCTTTTTTCTTTTTTTTTTCTATCTCGAATTCTGGATCTTAGTCGATTCACTTAATGTATTAGCTTTTGTTTTCATATTGGAAATTCTTGTCGACACGGAAAAATAAAATTCAAAATCAAATAGTCGGATGCCACATGAATTAGCAATAAATCTATAAATTCTTCTACTTGGATTTTTCTACCTTGTAGATAAAACTCGACAATGACAAGTTCAATTTTTTTTTCTATTTTATAAAAAGATATACTAAACAAAGACTTCATGACCACTGTGCTTCGTGTAAACTTAAAAGGGCTCTTGGTAATCATATCTATCTAATTTAATTCCGAATTTCTTTGGGTGCAAACCAAACTATTAATTGGATACATCGATGACGAACCAACTAGTAGATTTCTAGGAGGGCAGGCGCCTAGCTCTAGTCTCTAGTGACAAGATCGAAGTCTTACCTAAGTTTGAGCCTCGTTTTAAAGGGAGGGGAGAAATCGTTTGATATTTCATTTAAGGAAAAAAAAAAAGACTAGCAGATTTCTGATGACTATGATTCTTTAACTTAATTATGCTACAACACTTGCAAAGCATAAATTATCTTCTTGTTCATATCAGCATGGCCCAGTTTTGATTGCTAGAACAAACATTGAATCCAGAAATTGTAATCATAAACATCTCATGACTCAAAAATAATCTTTACAAGTCTTTTAATCAATCTCAAATCACCATAAATATCGCGCACAAAGTACAGTACACACGCTCACGCTCACACGCAGGACAAATTATTTTTTCTAGGTTTTCTTAAAATGCAGAGAAGCATAACCTCAAAA